>BQKN01030560.1:0-24117 GCA_022839385.1 Asparagus kiusianus
CATTCAGGAAAGCAGTCTTGACATCCATCTGATGTATGATTAGCTTACGGATAGCAGCAAAGGCTAATAATACTCGGATAGTTGAGATTCGGGCTACAAGAGAATAGATATCAAAATAATCAATGCCCTTTTGTTGAGTAAAGCCTTTAGCTACTAATCTAGCTTTAAATTTATCTATGGAGCCATCAGCTCTGAGTTTCTTCTTGAATATCCACTTACAACCAATAGGTTTACAACCTGAAGGTAAGTCAATGAGTATCCAAGTATGGTTTTCCATGATGGATTTAATTTCATTATCAATGGCTTCTTTCCAGAAAGGAGATTCAGGTGAATCCATTGCTTCTTGGAATGAACTTGGATCACCTTCAACAAGAAAGGTAAGGAAGTCTTCTCCAAAATCCTTTTCGATTCTACCTCTTTTGCTTCTTCGAGGTTCAATATCAAGAGGTTGAGAAGAACTGGAAGATGGTAGATCAGAAGGAATGGATGATCTGGGATTTTCTGAGATTTTAGATTTGAAAGGAAAGATGTTTTCAAAGTAGACTGCATCTCTTGCTTCAATGATGGTTGTAGGCGTCAAAAAATGCCAATAGATATCCGAACATAGAGAAAATCACTCAAACTGATAGACATGAACTGTCTCGCCAGCGAGACAGTCTTTGCTGTCTCGCTAGCGAGACAACGTTGAAATGGTCAAAAAACCACCTCGATAACTGCCCTACACATATCTATTAACTGCCAAGGGACGTGGGAAATATCGTGGGCGAAAATCATGTGGATAACTTTCAAAATAACGGAGTTTGAAACATGGGAGAACAGTTACAGCGAGAAACTATTGTTTTCCGAGACAGTATTTACTATCTCGCTGAGCGAGATAGCAAATTTACTATCTCGCGGGCCGAGACAGCAAACACTGTCTCGCCCAGCGAGACAGTAAACACTGTCTCGCCGTACTAATTTCTGCAGTTATTGAGTTTTTGCAGTTACAGACCCTTGAGGCTATAAATACCCCCCTAGGGTCACTTCTGATGAGGATCGAGCATTTGTTAGAGCATTCCAGAGCAGAGAGAGAGAGAGATCTAAGTTCTTGGAGCAATCCCTTGACATTCAGGCTTTGACTTGATTTTAAGAAGAACGACTATCTTACTTCGATAAGATATCGTTTCAAATTCTCACTTCGATAAACGAAGTCAGAATCATAATCCCCCCTCTTCACGATCTGTGATTCGGTGGTCCACGAACCAAAGCGTTCCCGGCACAGGCAAAGAACCCACAAAAGCAGTGATCCAAACAACGATCCTGCGTTTATTTTCTCAAGAGTTGTAATTTTCACTTTGTTGTGTAAAAGAAGTCTTATAAAAAGACTATTTCTTTGAATTTTATTGTAATCGACTGAAGAGACAATGAATTCGACAACAAACTCAACTTTTGCTGAAAACAAACTGGCGACCACAATGGGAGCCAGCGGCCTCGCTGCCGAGGCCGCAGTGTCGCAGCCGATAAAGATCATCGTCAGCGAAGAGATCGAATACGAATTCGATCAGGCAAAATTCGAGGAATACTTGTCATCCTCATCTTCAAGATCTTCCTCCCCGCGCAAATGCAGGAGGACTCCCTCTTCTAGAAAAACTTTTAAGTCTGTAGTGCCAATGAAATCTGCAGGTGAAGATTCTCACTCGACCGTTGCTAAGGAAACTGTCCGTAACGTTTCTGCTCTAAGCGACTCCGTACCAGTTAAGGAGTCAATGAATTACTCACCGGTGCTGACGAAGAGGGCTCGTCAGAGACAACGCCAGCGCCGTGCTCGACAATTGGCTAAGGCCATGCAACAGACCGACGGGGTCCACTATTATGCGGACCTAGAGTCGAGAAAACAGAAAATGACTCAATTGCCTCAGCGGCAAGATAATCATATTTCTGCAAAGCTTACGACGAAGGAATGGACCCTCGTCAAAAGGGCTCGTTCAACCCTGAAGGAACGGATACAAAGGCGCAAGGAGAAGGCCGACCGCGCTCGTGCTCTCCGCCAACGAGCGCAAAGAATTAAGAAGGAGGTGGTGTCTGAAAAGCCACCAAAAAGCCGTAAAGTTTGGATGCCGAAGGCGCCGCAAACATCAGTTTCGGGCCCGTCTACTGCATCACCATTGAAGTCCTGGGTTAGCCCAGATTTATCTAAGTTCAAGGTCACCATGGCAGATCGCCTTGGTCCCTCGGTCGATGATCGAGGCAAAAATCCAGTCAGAGAAAACCCAAGTTCGGCAAACAAACCCTTGGTGGTTTCTTATGCAGGGGGTCGTAAACACCCTCCTGCCAGAATTACTCCAGTCCAAAACGAGAGAGTATCAATTCATTCTCGTCTAGGACCCATGAAGACTCCACACCTGCAATGGGGTGTGTTTAAAAATTTAACCTTGGGTCGCCCAGAAGCGACGACTAGTCGTCCTGTGCATGTTAACAAGGTTCATAAACCAAAGATAGGTTGCTCAAATCACGGTAGTGAGGAGCTGTACTATCAAAACAATAACTCG
The DNA here is from genome assembly GCA_022839385.1 of Asparagus kiusianus. Classification (NCBI taxonomy): domain Eukaryota; kingdom Viridiplantae; phylum Streptophyta; class Magnoliopsida; order Asparagales; family Asparagaceae; genus Asparagus; species Asparagus kiusianus. The sequence continues at coordinate 2,529 of BQKN01030560.1, forward strand.
ATAAAAAGGAATGTCCGAGAAGATGAATCGCACTGCGCATGCGAGAGACTCATCAAGGCAGTATTGACAGAAAGCAGTTGCTCGCAAACTAAAGCAAAACGAGTTTCCGTATTCCAAAGACTTTCGACCGAAGCGTCAAAATCCAAAGTGAGACGTTTCAACCAGAGGAAGCCTGCAGTGCGGCGAGATGAATTCTCTGAGGTCACCATTAACATGACCGGCAGAGGAAAACAACAGTTGGTCAATCCTGACCCCGATTTCTCTTCAGAAGAAAAAGTTGAGCGGGGTCTTTCTCAAAGAATGGAGCGGTTACGGCGGAGGGCCAACCGACGCCGAGACTACAAAAGGATGCACGAAGGTTTATCGTCAGAAGACGAGCTGTCAGATACTTGTTCCGCTATCGCTTCAGACGGTACCGCGTCCAGTGTGGGGCAAGCGAGAGAATCATTCACCATTACGCCAGATCAATTAGCCCAGATTCTGCAAGAAGCGTTGGCCAAACAATGCAAAGAAATCAGAGCTGAGATCAAGACGGAGATGGAGCTGACGATGCAGCAGATGCGAGACTTACAAGCTCAGCAACACCAACCGGAATCGAGCCAGAAGGCAGAGTCCAGCCAGCGTAACGTTATACCTGTGCGTATAGTTGCGGACAATGATAAAGAAGATGAGACTATCTTTGATGATCCTCTTACGGACAAAGATAATTCTGGAAACGGTCCGGTCAAATCGGCTACTCAGCCTCTTCAAACTCATCTGAAGAAGACTGAGGAGGAAGACAAGAAGATGCAGGATCTTGAGAGCAAAGTCAATGCACTGATGACGGATCAAGAAGTGAAGAAAACGGGCATTCCATACCCGTACCCGAGGGAGTGGGATCTGATTCCTTATCCCCTAAAATTTAATTTGATTAACTTTACTCCTTTTGATGGCAGGGGTTCACCAACTCAGCACTTGATTTATTTCAAGTCACATCTCGGCGCGATATCAGGAAATAAAGCCCTGATGGTTCGGTCATTCGTAGGAACCCTCCGTGGGCCTGCCTTCGATTGGTACCGACGCCCGAAACCCGGAAGCATCACTAGCTGGGGAGATATGGAAGAACTGTTCCTCACCAATTTCTTCGATGATGACACGGAGGTCTCTATTGGCACGTTGTTGGATGAGAAGCAGAAGAATGGGGAGTCGGTTGACGTGTTTGTCAAACGATTCCGGAACAAAGCAGTAAACTGTAGAGATCCGCTCATCGAAGAATTCATCCTACAAACATGTCATAACAACCTGTCTTTGGATGTATTAGAGGTTATGGGAGTTGTACCCTCTAAAACCTGAAAAGAATTGAAAGTTAGAGGTGAGCAAGCTGAACGATTTCTCAAGAGAAGGAACTTAGAGAGGGGTCAACCACCAGCTAACAATCAAAACCAGAAACAGAACTTCAATCCTCGAGGCAGAGGAAGAGGGTCGGGAGCCGCTATGGACGCGCATCAAACGTCCCAACAGCCGCCGCAACAACAACCGCAACAATAGTCATTTTAGTTGGCGCCTAATCAGAATCAACATCCTCAGAAGCAGTTTAAGCCCTCTGAGCCCAGATTCCCAAAAGAGTATTCATTCAAAGATGATGAAGTGCCAGTCATTTTCAAATACCTGCTAGATAATAATAAGATCAAGCTTCCGCCGGTCACAAACCAAGAAGAAGCGAAGAAGACCAATGACCCAAAATACTGTGCGTATCACAGGAGGGTCCACCATCCCACTAAGGCTTGTTATGTTTTGAAAGACAAAATACAAACCTTAATTGATGTTGGTATTGTGACCCCGAAGCCAAAGGAGAAGAAGGTGGGTGCAAACGCAGTCTCCATTAGCTTCGGATCAGTTCCCTTATCCTGGTTTCAAGCCAAGCCAGTATCAGAAGTAAAGATGCAAACTATCAACGATGACCCTCATGGACAGCGCCAAAAAGGGCTAGTATCACACACGACCCCTAACGGCGAAATCCTTTGGGTTCATCCGGATTTGCTTGAAGGACGACATCCACATCGAAGAAGAAATCGAAAGGTAAAGGAAAGGAGAAGTCCTGTTACGGAGCCTCGGCGATTTCGGAGAAAGATGATGAGGAGATAGCAGCTCTGCCACTTTCTGATGAAGAACAGGAGGTTTTCGCTACTAGAGGTGGAAATGAATACCACTACAAGTATCCTGAAACCTCTAATCCGAACGCCAAAACTCTTTCAGAACTGGGGGTAGTTGCAACTCCTCCCGCGCCTGTTGAGAAACCTCAGAAGGTTGTTAAGCAGAAAGAGAAAGAACCTCAACCTAAAGAGGTTCAACTTCCGAAGCAGCCTCGTTTCAATCGACCTATTGGACGAGACAAACCGGAAAGTTCAAATACTCCGTTCTGCTTCGACGTCATGACTCAATTAGCTAATATCCCAGCAAGGATCACGCTATACGAGTTGCTTCGCCTTTCGAAAGAAACCAGGGAAGCTTTACAAGAAGCCTTGGCTGATTCTGAGGTGTTCCTTACTCAGATCAAGCCAACTCCTGAAGAGCCAAATTCTTCGGTGCAGCACTATAATTTGGCAGCCACCAAATTCCCTTGCATTGCTTTCACAAAAGAAGATATGCAAGTCAGAAATTCAAAGCATGATAGATCGTTATATTTTACGGGAAATATCGGTTCGAGCATGGTCAACCGGATTCAAGTTGATCCGGGTTCCGCTGTTAGCATCATGCCACTCCGGTTGATGTACCACCTCGGAATTCCCCCCAACAAGTTAGCCTCCACGGGAACGGTCATCTATGGGTTCAATACCAGCGGGTCAAGACCGTTGGAAAAAATCCGGGTGAAGTGTCAACTCGGAGATTTAAAATCTGAAGTCACCTGCTATGTGATAGATGCAGAGACTTCCTATAACTTACTGTTGGGTCGCCCATGGATCCACGGTAATCTTATAGTTCCCTCCACCCTCCATCAGTGTTTGAAGTATGTCGACACTAATGAGGAGGTCAAGACGGTGGTCGCGGATAAGCAACCATTCAAGGGGTTAGAAAACTATTTTACTGACTCCCTTTTGTATGGTGCTGAGTCCGATACTGAACCATCGGCCCATGGCACGGACAGCGGTGAAGAAGCTGATACCGAAGCCGGGCTCGATTATAGTGAAGGTCTTGTACTAAACGACATTGAACCTCTTGTAATCGATCTTGACGGTGATGAATCATCGGACGAAAGTTGTAACTGGCAACTTGCCGACGAAATAATAAAGGATGATTTAGAGTACTCGCCTTGTCTTGATAATGTAATGTAGGAATTGTATGATAATCCTAATCTACACATGCCACTTCGCTTGTCTTGCACGACGATGAAGTATCTGCAAAATTCAGACGGGACGACGGTGATCCTACCCGCAAAGACAGGAGGTGAGAAAGAAATAATCTTTGGAAAAGGGGATCCATCCCCAGCTCCTGATCTTTTCTTGGACAGCAACTCAGATGAGGAAAAGCCTGGGTGGCATTTCTCTCGATATAGTTCACAAGCAAATGATTACATGGAGAGGCAAGGCTATGACCTCTCGCTTGGTGAAGGTCTTTATTTTGGTCAAGGAGTCAGGGTTCCACCCCATTCTACCTACGTACCAAAAGGAAAACCGGATAATTACTATAGTCATAATAGAGGTCTAGGTTACGCTTCGTCATCTGACGACGAGTATTGCCAGCAGATCATTAGCCAACTGAGAAATAAAAGCGGGCATTCATCCGATACTTCAATGTGGGACTCTGACACGAGCATCGGAGAGAGATTCAAAGCCCTAATGTCGAACATGGCGACAGTTGATCCTTCTACAACTGAAGAGGACGATCAATTGCCTATTTGGGAAGACCCATGGATGCATTACATGAATATCCAATATGGCGATCGATTTGAACAAAGAGAACCTCCTACGGAGGATAAGGTAATCCAAATTAATATGGGTGACGAAGCCAATCCGAAACCTATATTTATCAGCGGTGATCTTCCACCGGACGAGAAAGAAGAACTAATCGCCCTCGTGAGAGAGTATATCGACGTTTTCGCTTGGAATTACGAAGATATGCCGGGACTCGACCCAAACGTAGCGATGCACACCCTCAACATAAAATCGGATGCTAAACCTGTCAAACAACAACAAAGACATTTTCGTCCTCAAATTATGGAGGCGATAGAAACTGAAGTAAAAAAACTGATCGATTCAGGTTTTGTCAGGGAAGAACAACATCCTGAATGGTTGGCTAATATTGTTCCAGTCCTTAAAAAGAATGGAAAAATCAGAATCTGTATTGACTTCAGAGATCTGAATACCGCCTGTCCTAAAGACGACTTCCCCTTACCAATTACGGACGTCATCATTGACAATACGTGTGGGTTTGAGAGAATGTCATTTATGGATGGATTTTCAGGGTATAATCAGATTAAGATGCATCCGGATAATGAAAAGCATATAGCTTTCAGAACACCTCTCGGTGTCTTCTGTTATACTGTTATGCCGTTCGGGCTGAAGAATGCCGGTGCTACGTACCAACGAGCAATGACGAAGATCTTTTAAGAACACCTTCGGAAGACTGTCGAATGCTACGTTGATGATCTGGTAGTTAAGAGCCGTGATAAAAATGACCACATTAAAGACCTGAAGACGATGTTCGATCTTATGAGAAGTCATCAGCTGAAAATGAACCCGACTAAATCCTTTCTTGGAATGTTGAGTGGTAAATTTCTGGGGTTTGTCGTCACTACGAAAGGTATTCATATCGATCCTGACAAAGTGAAGGCAATACATGAGCTACAACCTCCGAGAAATCTTAAAGAACTCAGAGGATTGCAAGGTCGTTTGGCATATATCCGGCGATTTATATCAAATCTGTCCGGAAAATGTCAACCATTTTCTAAACTTGCAAAGAAAGGTGTGTCGTTCATTTGGGATGAAGCATGCCAAAAGGCGTTCGAGGATATTAAAGCATATCTAGCGAACCCACCTATTCTTATTGCACCGAAATCAGGCAAACCGTTTTTGATTTATTTCAAAGCGACGAGCCATTCGTTAAGTGCATTGCTTGCACAAGACGACGATAACGGTCACGAACAAGCGGTATACTACCTGAGTCGCACACTGGTAGGAGCTGAATCTCGTTATCCAATGATCGAGAAGGAATGCCTTGCTCTGGTATTCGCAATCCAGAAAATGCGACATTATTTAGTTGGACAGACAATTTATGTCATTTCCAACATAAACCCAATACGCGTATTCATGACCCAGCCGGCCTCCATGAATTGGTGTTTAGCCAGATGGGCTTTACTCTTATCGCAATACGACTTGTACTTTAAGCAACAAAAGTCAGTTAAAGGACGAGCTATTTGCGATCTTCTGGCGGAAAACCCTACGAAGGATGTAGTCGAATTGTACGACGATCTGCCAGATGAAATCCACGAAGTTAATACTACTTCACATCGACAAGTGTGGCAGTTGTACTTTGATGGGGCCTCACGTGCAACCAATGTGGCAAGCGCACCCGGATGTTCTAAAATATCCTCAGGAGTGGGGGTCGTTTTAGTTTCCCCGGAAAAGCATGTCTTGCCTAGAGCATACTCTTTGACCGGACCATGTTCTAATAATGTGGCCGAGTACAATGCGCTAATAATCGGACTCAATTTTGCCAAAGAGCTGGGGGTCGAATACCTTGAAGCTTTCGGGGATTCTCAACTGGTAATTAATCAAATACGAGGAGAGTATGAAGTCAGAAGTCGAGACCTGATTCCATACCACCAGGTGGCCATCGAGATGGCAAACTCGTTTGAAGGATTTTTCATCGAGTACGTTCCACGTCTCCAGAACACGTATGCGGACGCATTGACGGCATTGTCGGTATCCTTAGCTCAACCTCCCGAAACAGAGCAATTGATTACAGTGAGGACCCACCAGCTTATCGTTCCAATCTACAACTCGGATGTTAAAGAAGCATACTCAACAGCAGTTGAGCCCGAAGTTCGAGATTGGTGTTTTCCCATTATTGACTACGTCCTACATGGTGTATTGCCTGAAGATGTAAGAGAAAGGGAATCGATTCGGCGAAGAGCACCGAGATTTTATTACAATGCCACGGCACAAATGTTGTATCGGCGATCGTACGATGGTCTTCTACTCCGTTGCTTATCTGGCAAAGAAGCGGAACAAGCACTCAAAGAGGCGCATGATGGGATATGCGGTGCACATCAGCCCGGTCCTAAACTCTGTGATCGACTTAGAAGAATCGGGTATTACTGGCTAACTATGGTAAAAGACGCAGTCGACTACGCACGACGATGTGAAGTGTGTCAGTTACATGCAAATTATATGCACCAACCGCCGGAGTATTTACACCCATCGGCAACATCATGGCCATTCGAAACTTGGGGAATGGATATAGTAGGTCCTATTTTTCCGCCTTCGGTTAAAGGGGACCGTTTCATTCTAGCAATCACCGATTACTTCTCGAAATGGGCAGAAGCGGTTCCACTTAGAGAAGTAAAGACGAGTGACGTCATCAAGTTTATCAAACATCATATCATATATCGGTATGATGTTCCAAGGCGAATAGTGCACGATAATGGCCCTCAGTTCGTCAGCAACGCATTCATCAAATTCTGCGGTAAATTTGGGATTAAGGACGTTTCATCGACAGCTTATAATCCCACAGCTAACGGATTGGCCGAAGCCTTTAACAAAACCATCATCAAAATTTTGGCAAAATTGGTGAAAACCAATAAACGAGATTGGGATGATAAGCTCGGCGAAGCCTTATAGGCTTATCGTACAACTGTCCGTACGCCCACCGGAACGACCCCATATGCCTTAACATATGGATGTGAGGCTGTTCTCCCATTGGAAATACAGATTCCTTCCATCCGTATCGCTCTCGCAACGGGAATGACGACGGAAGAATATCATCAAAAGCGTCTTGAGGAGTTAGAGATGTTAGATGAGAAGCGCCTGGAAGCTCAACAACAAATTGAGTTTTATCAAGCTAGAATTTCTCGGACTTTTGATAAAAGAGTCCGACGACGAAGTTTTAAAGAAGGAGACTTAGTTCTTGCTGTCCGAAGACCTATGATTCTCACTTCTAAGAAGAAAGGAAAGTTTGAACCTAAATGGGAAGGGCCATTTGTGATAGAAACAGTCTATTCAAATGGCGCATACCGCCTGGTAACTCAAGACGGTAATAAATTGATGATGCCATTAAATGAAAAGTTCCTAAAAAAGTATTATCCGTAATACGTTCAGGATAACCTATGTAAAACGGGAAGTCCCTAGAGAGTCCTATACAGGATATTTCAGGATAACCTGTTATCAGTTGATTATTCTCAATGGAAAATGATCATGTGAATAATCCATTCTTAGTTATGATGAAGATGATTAAGACCCTCTTACTATTTTTTGTTGAGATGAGATTTAATGACAGTTAATCTTTCCTCACAAAATCTTCTAATGCAATCATGGAAAGGGGAAATTCGATGATTCGTAACCCCGCACCATGAAAACCCCACTGGTGAGATTGACCAATGGTCATCAATCTGTATCAGTCGACAAGTTACTTCATGTCGAATTCTCATGTTTGAAATCAAAATTTCCTACTGAGTGGTTCGTGCAAATCAACAAACTCATTGTTATTTGTACCCTACTCCTATTCCTCTTTTGGTCAAACTTTCCCATAGTTAGGACCAAAACCAAAATCCCCTCTCGATTCGTTCCATGAACGAGAGGTCCACAAATTGAGTGATCAAACCTTTAAACAGTTAGGATCATCTCAAAACCCCCACTTGGTCAAACCTTCCTACAGTTAGGACCACAACCAAAATCCCCTCTCGATTCGTCCCATGAACGAGAGATCCACAAATTGGATAATCAAACCTTATGACAGTTAGGATTATTCAAACCAATCCGGATTCTTTAAGTGGAGATCCCACTTTGAGTCTCCTTTGCAGCAGGAGTCAGAATATGAAATTATTCCTCTCTAATTCTCGGTTTATCTCTACCAACAAACAAGAGAACAGGAGGCGGAATATAAAATTATTCCTCTCCAAATCTGGGTTTATCTCTACCAACAAATAAGAGATGGGGAGATGGAATATGAAATTATTCCTTTCCAATATTTCTGGGTTCATCTCTACCAACAAACAAGAGACCAGGAGTCGGAATATGAAATTATTCCTCTCTAAATCTGGGTTCATCTCTACCAACAAACAAGAGACCAGAAGTCGGAATATGAAATTATTCCTCTCCAAATCTGGGTTCATCTCTACCAACAAACAAGAGACCAGGAGTCGGAATATGAAATTATTCCTCTCCAATTCTGGGTTTATCTCTACCAACAAACAAGGGACCAGGAGTCGGAATATGAAATTATTCCTCTCCAATTCTGGGTTTTTCTCTACCAACAAACAAGAGACTCTGAACTGGAATATCCAAGTTCTTTCTTCACAAACTTAGGTGCGTTTTCATACATAGAGAATGTGACCTATCTACACTTCAAGATCCATGTCATTCACGCATGGGGATGTTATCTCTATCCCTTATTAGAGATAAGTCTACATCTAACACATGTAGCCTACACATTCAATGTTGTAGTTTAAAGTCTAAAAGAGTTTAAGTCTTTTAGCCCAACGTTATATATGAAACGGACTTAGATAATTCACATACTAGCCCGATTCAAACGGTAGTCGGTAAAGGCATATCAAATCCGTTGATGGCTGAGGATTTGCCAAAAATCCTATAAGTATTGTGGTTATTTATTCTAAACAAGAATGAGTAATCACAATAAAATCTCAATGAGCAAAAAGAGTTCATTATATTGACTGAAAATGTTCAAACAAAGATAAAAATACGTGTTTTTCAATTACAAAAGTTTGTATTGACGAATTTGATCTTCTAGCTTTGAAAGCTCTATCGCATAAGCCTGTTCAAGCTCAGCGGTCAGCTTAACTTTGAAAGCTTCTTCGTCAACACTCTGAAGTTCAGCGATCTCTTGTTCCTTCTCAGCAAGTCTCTTATCCTGAATATTCAATCGCTGATGTAGGTTTTCTTCAATTTGAGTTGTCTTCGTCAATGTAGGCTATCTAAAAATCACAATAGATAGCTGATCCCCATCAAACACCGATGATGGAAGTTACAATCTGACGACTTTCAGAAGGCTACAATTTGAAGACTTTCACGTAGATCGCTGAAGATTACAATCTGACGACCTTCACGACAACTGATGAAAGCTCTAATCAACAGCCTTCACAATCAACATCGGGAGTTACAATCTGACGACTCTCGCATATCAGAGAGCTAAAGCAAAGATTACAAAATGACGATCTTTGCAACGCTTCGACAGAAAGAGGCTACAAATCGACGGTCTCTTCAAACCAAGCTACGGAAGTCCTCCCCGCACACCAGCATCAAGACGCACCACGTTCATAGCTACGAACGCAACCCAACGCAGCTCTATACCGCTGCCAAACGCAGCTTCACTCGCTGCCAGACGCAGCTCTAATTGCTGCCAGACACAGCTCTAACCGCTGCCAGATGCAGCTTCACTCGCTGCCAGACGCAGCTCCAACCGCTGCCTAACGCAGCTCCAACCGCCGCCCAACGCAGCTCTATACCGCTGCCCAACGCAACCTTTAAGCGGTCAAACGCAGCTTCCAAGCTGCCAAACGCAGCTTCCAACCAGACGCTGCGTCCGAGCTTCCAGACGCTGCGTTTAAATGCAGAATTCATGCCAGAACGCGGATTTTGCGTTTGACTCATTCAAACACGAGCTGAACGGTTTTAAAACCGTTTCCCACGATCTGAGGGGATTACAACTCCACTCAGGAGTGATTTAAGGGGCGGGTTACATCCCTTAGCCCCACTTAGGAGCGAATTAAGGAGGTGGTTACACACCTTAATCCTCTATAAATAACTAAGAAATCAGCTTAGTTAAGGGCTGGCTTTTTGATCCTGGGGATAGCATTTTCGGATCTTTCTCCTTAACAGCAAAGAAGAGATCCTTGGATTGTCTAACCAATTACGGTTAAGATCAAACAAACTCATTCAGAGTTCTAAAACTTACCACGCAAGTTCTCCACAACGTCAAATCGTGAGGAGGAGATCACGTTCCAGTGAAACAAGACATCGGATCGTCAACGAGAAGCAATCTCGACGCGAGCATTCGAGGGAGGCATCTCATCGCCACCGTGAAGAACCCAGTTTTAAACAAAGGAGAAAATCAAATTTATTTTCTTCTCTTTTGTACCCCGGAATTCAAATTGTAATCGAGAGTTGAGAGAGTTGTAATCATTCTTTTTCTAAGCAGTTAGAGAGAATAAATCAAATATAATTCTTTTACTATTTCTCTTCATTACAAAATTTCCAACAAACAGTCAACTCGGATTCTAAAACTTCACGAGCGTCCTTGGCTTTTGCAAGTTGCTTTTCTAGATGGTCTATTTCAGCTTGATTCGACTCTAAATCCCGTTGTAGATCGATCTTAACCTGTATTCTCTTGGCGACATGCACCCTGAGTTGATGACTGTGGGCTCTTAGCTTTTGAAGTTCAGAGTTAGCAGATTGCTGAGAATCACGCCATGCCCGCAACTTGAAATCCATATGAGAAGCGATGTAGGAGGGTACACCTTTAGTGCGAAGATCCTCCAGAAGTTCAACGTGTTGCTTCAGCTCGACTAAATATACGCCAATCGAATCGGCTAAGTCGTTGTATCCTTCATCTCGGATGCCCGACATATAACGATCAAACAGTTTCTTAAAATTCTCAAAATGTGAGGCCTTTAAGAGAATATGATCGACCATGAAGTTCCAAAAAGAGACGAAACCATGAAGATCAGAGCAGATGGCGACCTTTTCTGGATCCTCGTCAGACAATAACTCTTGAATGCGGGCTGATAATGAGGTAGAAGAAGCTGCGACAAGGACAAATAAGTCAGTACAATATATATGTGTGTATACACAACAGCAATCTGGAGTATACCAAGTTTAACAGAAGGACCTTCAACATGACCCTGCGTATCCACTGGGGGTAGTCTGGTCTCCTGAATAGTCAAAGCTGGTTCAGGAATAGTAGCTTTTGATGCACCAGCTATATCAGAAGATTCTTTAATCTCAACATCAGAAGACTTTGGGTCTAAGTTGAGAGCCTTCTCAAGGGAAGATTCTACAAACAAAAAAGATCGCAATGAGCATAATGGAGTGTTAAACAGAAACTTGAAGCAAATGAGGCTTAAAACTCACCGACTCTAGGCACAACATCAGCCGACGTACCAACTTCTTCAGTTGGTCTCGCTTTTGTTGCGACTGGACTGATTTGAGGAGTGACACTGACTTCTATCATCATAGGATCTATAGGAGTTGTAGGTTGGGATTCAAGAATGGATAATTGAAGATCAACATCGGTTCCTACCCATGATGATAGATCACAACCCCCAGGCTGATCGTGAGCTCCAGCGATTATAGCTGTATCAGTTCCGGTAACTGGTCATATAATTCGAACATTTACACGATTAATCAGGGGAGAAAATATATGATGAAGAGTTTACAGAACGGAAGCCTTACTCTTAGAAGGACCTGCTTCTGTTAAACCAGCTCCAACCGCTAACTCTGTGGCTGCACCACTGGCTTTCCCCGACAACAAATCGGAGATTCGCTGATGGTCGTCTTCTGAGATGTCCATATTAAAGTCGAAATCAGTAAAATCGTTGACTTTAGGGGTATGGGTGATTCCTCCTTCCATTAGTTCGTTCATTATAACATCTACAGGAAGCGTTAAGTCATAAATAACATGTGAATTCAGATGAATTTGCTCAAGACGAAGATTAATTTTACCTTTGTTCGTCGGGACGAGTTCGGGAGCTTCGCTACTTGCACCCACTTCTTTTAGTTTAACTAAAAGAATACAAAGCGCACAAGTTGTTAGAGGAGGTACACGTCCCGACTCATTCATTTCTTGGAATTCTCGTCCGAGCGGGGAGAGATCAATACCTGAGTCTTGAGCCGATGAGTCGATGTCTGAAGGCAGTGGAACGTTAGTTGTTTCATCCCTCAGCGCATCCTGCATTTGTTGAACGAAACTGGGCTCCTCAGCTTCCATACCGCCGGGAGAAGTAGCCTCAGCTCGATATTCTCCTTCTTCTTGACTCCCTACAGAAGTCGAGTATAGAGTGAGTTTAAACGGTAAGAAGTTTGAGAACAATAAGAAACAAATTATTACCTTGTTCTTCTGAAGAAGTGCTACGGGCGGATGTTTCCTCTAGAGCGGGAAGACGAACGCGCGGCTTGGAAGCGGATTTCTTCTGTCTTTTCAATGGACGCGCCTCATCCCCAACTCCAGACCCCTCATGACGATGCTTGGTACGTAATTCAGTTATGGGAGGGATCTGGGTTTGAGCTTGAGTGGAAGGTCGTGATCTTTGTCGACGAGCAAGAGGCACTTCATCCTCTTCATCCTCTTCATCTCCACTAAGAACTTCCACTGTCATCCGGTTAGGATAGGTCATAACGACTCTCTCTCTCTTTCTTTTTGGAACATCCGATGGTTGAGTAGGTGCAACAGAAGGGCGCACAAGTCCCCTCTCAAAGAAAGAATCAGGAAGACCCGCTCTTTCATCAGAACTTGAGCTAGTGTCACCCGCCTCCTCGGAAGTCTCCGTCTCCTCAGAGTTAAATTCTTCTTCACTACCAGCTGAGCGAGCCGGTTCTTTTCCCTTCCTCGATGATTCAGCAGCCTCTTTCTTTTGGGGTGAAGTCATAACTTCACGTGTCGCTCTGCTTGAGCGCCGCGGGGCTGTCTCTTCTTCTGGTTCCGACCTTCCCCCGTACCGGGTGACGATGTTGGCAGCGAGCAACCACTTGCAAAATAGAAAAGTCATCCGCAGAGGTGGTGTTTCCAGAGGGAGATCGAACTTAGCACCTGTGCAGCCAGCAATACTCCAGAACTAAGCTCTCGCTCCGTCGATAAGTCCCCCGCGAAAGCTAAGGTGACGATTCGGGTTGCCGACATAAATTTGATCATAGCCGAATTGACGAGCAAATCGACGTGGAAGATAGGGTTCAATATGACAAACGTCTTTTACCCTAAATAACAAATAGCCAGGTCGAATGTTTATCAACCATCTGAAGCACCCGACATCCAAGATGGTGCGATTCTGCCTTGGATCTTCGGCATCCAATAAAGTGGTGTTATAGGTACCGGAGAACCGAGGGAAGAAGGGGAAGAATTCCTAACACTTGTGAATTTTGAACTGCCTTGTTATGTCCGGCTCTCGATGTTTGATCCATTTGCAAGCTTCAAGATTCTGCAACAGAGGAAGGCTGGGATCTACCACCCTAGGAGCTTCCATTAAATCTGGCCGGTGAAGTACTAACCAAGCCATTAGATAAGTATAGGGCAACTCCAGCTTCGAAACTGATAGACTGGCGGAAGGTTTCTTTTTCTCTTGAGTAAACACAGTGATTAATTGCCGTAATCCACTGTGAATAGCAGCCACCATAGCGGGAAGCAAGGATAGTTTGCGACCTGTAGCTAGCTGAACGGCTGGATACAATACTTTCATTAGTATCGCATCAGAGGACTGGTGGGGAACTACGCACCTCTTTAGCCATATAGCCAGGAAACCAGCCAGCAGAGCAGTAGGGCTAATCGGAACACCGGCTTGCCACAGATAAGAACGGAATTTAGTACCATATGGAAATCCGTCTTCTGAATGAGAGGTGTAAGTCTGTGCATTTGTTTTCTCCAATAGCTGATTGATTTCACCCGGGTTCAAAGGAGATAATCCACGTACATCTTCCGAGCGGTTGTCCAAGTTCTTGAACAGATAATTGGCGAACTGTTTTAAGCTAATTTGGGGAGATTTCTTTCTAAATTTAGTCTCCATCTCGGCCATGGCTATGTGATAGTGGCAGGTCAATTCCCATAAAATATCATGAGTCACAGCTGACCGATCCTTCATCTTGTTCAGCTGATTGGTGGTTGGGAAGAACTCTTGGTATGGAACGTCGCCCATCGGCAAACCAGACACCTTCATCATTTCATGCAGTGGTAGTCCGAGCTCCCTATTATTGGTAAAGAATGTGTTGGTGTCCGGGTTGTAGATCTCGAACAAACAGAGGAAATGACCTACACTAATCTGTAGACCACTCATAGTAGCACGGATCGGGCCCGCCAACCCTAATTCTGCTAACTCTCGCCCCCAGCGGTTCAACACATAGCGAGTCATTCTGGTCCACCACCACTTGTCTCCAAAATAATGTACCCATCCATAACATCTAAAAGTCTCTCTGGGTAATACTTTTCCCGCTACCGCTAACCGGTTCTTCACGATATTAGCCTGTGCTGTCGTCTCATTTTGAGGTATATTATCTTGACCTAAGACACCCAGATGAAGCCCTCGTACTGAAGCTCTTTCACTGGAACCTGGAGTAGCTTCTTTCCTAATAAAACCACAGTGTATGCGCTCGTGATTTTCAGTTAATCTCCAGAACATTTCACGGTTAACGGATAAATTCCTGAACTGTAGGAGCGAGTGTTCTCGAGGAATCCAAGGCAAATATAGAAATAACGAGCCGCTCTCATGCAACCACTGTGAAGGCTTGCAGAATGCAATCTCCGGATCCTTTATGGAGTCGCCAAATAAAAAATCCGGCTTCCTTATACATTGATTCGGGTCTTGTTCTGAAATCAAGGGTGTATCCGTGATTAACCGTCGTAGAATATGACAACTACCCCGCCGGATCAATTCTTTAGCCTCTTCACTATAGTCAGATTTGAACTGGGGAGAGGATTCAATTAACGGGAGCCCCTCATAATAAGAATGAGTGGCGCTGCTCTGACCCGTAACCTCATCAACGGTGAAGATCGTGGAAGGAAAATGGACTGATAAAAAAAATAAATACACATAAATTGTGTAAGAATAGTCCTAAAATTATAGAAGAAGCGATATACCTTATTCTATAAGATATAGTCGCTATTTCATAACAGGTGTGACGATTTCTCATCTACCACATGTATGAAGGAGATATGCACTACTATGCACGGGCATTATAACAGCATACCAAAACCTTTCAACATATGTGGGATGATATGAAATCGCCCCTGTGTACTATGAAGTGTGTTTTGTCCAAGCAAAACAAACACTTTTAAGCGTCGATCCCCTCAAAGGACGATGCCGGCTCTTCTCGAGGGTATCTCAAAGGATACAAACGAGGATCTGCATACAAACACAGGTATATATATATATGAAATTGACGGAGTACGGTATTTAAATTCGTGAAAGAGTGAAAGAAATGTACCCCCATGCGAAGCGGCAACAGGAGCAACCTCTTCAGAGGACTGAGCAGTCGAACGGACTCAGGAAGTTCTGGATCGACGTGGCGACATGACGCAAACACAACCTACATTGAAATCCAAGGAAAAGGTCAGCATTTTGAATAAGAAATCGACCAAAATATCACAAGATATGTCGGGAACAGTGCATGCAAGGCCACGTTCGAAGAAAGTCGAAGATTTTAAAGAAAAGGGGGAAACAGACCTTTAAAACCCGAGTAGAATCTCCCCAAACAAAGCCACCACCTAAGTCGGCAACAAAGAGGAGAAGAGGAAGAAGAAAACTGTTCGAAGATCGTCGGAAAATTGCCCAAGAAATCGCCGGAAATCGCCCAAAAATCGCTGCAAAACCGACGTGAAAAAGCCCTAAAAACCCTAAGTCCGCCTTTTATACTCGCTGTCTCGCTGAGCGAGACAGCAAACTCTGTCTCGCTGAGCGAGACAGCAAACTCTGTCTCGCTAAGCGAGACAGTAAACACTGTCTCGCGCTGCGAGACAACAAACACTGTCTCACGCTGCGAGACAGCAAATACTGTCTCGTAGTTTGAAACAGCGGACTTTCTCTTAGTCAAACAACCAAATGTGGTACGCATGAACACTCCAATGGGTACACGAGTCTAAACTGTTTCCCTACGCCCAATAGGAAGTTCCTGGAGAATATTAATCTGAATATTCTTAAGGATAACCTGTTAAACTCTCAGTGGATGTATCAATTCAGTGACCAAAGATGAACCTACAAGAACAAATACCAGCTTCAATTCAAGATCTCGACAACGGTCAAGCGATAAACGCAACGTCGGGAGAACATTAGCTATTCTACAAAGAACTGAATAGACTAAAGGAAGAAGAGGTCAAGGGTTGAAGCCATTTGCAAGTCCTGCTACACGATCTAGTCAACCAAGCATTGAAGGGATCGTAAGTAAAACCTATCTTATCGAAAGCATCCCAGACTCATCTATAAAAGAATACGTCTGGAATACTTTGGAGGAGGTATCTGTAGGCGTCAAAAAATGCCAATAGATATCCGAACATAGAGAAAATCACTCAAACTGATAGACATGAACTGTCTCGCCAGCGAGACAGTCTTTGCTGTCTCGCCAGCGAGACAGTATTTGCTGTCTCGCCAGCGAGACAACGTTGAAATGGTCAAAAAACCACCTCGATAACTGCCCTACACATGTCCATTAACTGCCAAGGGACGTGGGAAACATCGTGGGCAAAAATCACGTGGATAACTTCCAAAATAACGGAGTTTGAAACGTGGGAGAACAGTTACAGCGAGAAACTGTCGTTTTCCGAGATAGTATTTACTGTCTCGCTGAGCGAGACAGCAAATTTACTGTCTCACGGGCCGAGACAGCAAACACTGTCTCGCCCAGCGAGACAGTAAACACTGTCTCGCCGTACTAATTTCTGCAGTTATTGAGTTTTTGCAGTTACAGACCCCTGAGGCTATAAATACCCCCCTAGGATCACTTCTGACGAGGATCGAGCATTTGTTAGAGCATTCCAAAGCAGAGAGAGAGAGAGAGATCTAAGTTCTTGGAGCAATCCCTTGACATTCAGGCTTTGACTTGATTTCAAGAAGAACGACTATCTTACTTCGATAAGATATCGTTTCAAATTCTCACTTCGATAAACGAAGTCAGAATCATAATCCCTCCATCTTCACGATCTGTGATTCGGTGGTCCACGAACCAAAGCGTTCCCGGCACAGGCAAAGAACTCACAAAAGCAGTGATCCAAACAACGATCCTGCGTTTATTTTCTCAAGAGTTGTAATTTTCACTTTGTTGTGTAAAAGAAGTCTTATAAAAAGACTATTTCTTTGAATTTTATTGTAATCGACTGAAGAGACAATGAATTCGACAACAAACTCAACTTTTGCTGAAAACAATGGTATTGTTGGATATAATACTAATTTCAGATTTGATGACTAGAAATCTGTTAACATTACTATCTAGTGCATATCCAATAAAAGCAGCATCTACAGACTTAGAATTAATTTTTCTCTTCTTAGGTTCGGGAATAGCTACTTTAGCCAAGCAACCCTAAACCCGGAAGAAATTCAAATTAGGAGATCTCCCCTTCCAATATTCATAAGGAGTTGTATCAGAATTTTTCTAGGGAATTCTATTGAGAATGAAGCAAGCAGAAAAAAGAGCTTCACCCTAGAGATTTTCAGGTGCTCCTAAACTGAGTAATATACAGTTCACCATGTCCATTAGGGTTCTATTCTTTCGTTCAGCTACCCCATTAGACTGTGGTGTATAGGGAGCAGTAACCTCATGAATAATACCGTGTTCTTAGCAATATTCTATCATATGATTTGAGGTATGCTCCCTCCCAGGATCAGATCTTAGAATCTTGATCTTCCTGTCAATTTGATTCTCAGATTCAGCTTTATACACCTTAAACTTATATAAGATTTCATCTTTAGTTTTGAGAAGATAGGTGTAACAATATCTAGAGTGATCGTCTATAAAAGTCACAAAATACCTCCTACCCCCTCGGGTGAGAACTCGGTTTGAGTCACACACATCACTATGAATTAATTCGAGGGGTTCGGAGTTTCTAGTTATAGACTTGAAGGGTTTTTTAGTGTGTTTCCTTTGAACACAGATTTCACACTTAGATGAGGAATCATGAGAAGATTTAGGAATGAGGTTTAATTTACTCATTCTATGCAAGGTTTGGAAATTGACATGTCGAAGTCGTCCATGCTAAACATCACAAGACTCAACAATTTGAATAATAGAAGACTCAGAAATTTTATTAGAACTGAAATTGATTACATTGAGTTTGAAAAGGCCATTACAGATAAAACCTTTTCCTATGAAAACATTACTATTTGTAATCACAAATTTATTGGATTCTTTTACAATCCTATAACCAGCTCTAAGAAGAAGAGATTCACTAATCAGATTGCGACGGAGAGAAGGAACATGATAAACGCCTTGCAGATGAAGAGATTTCCCAGAAGTCATGGTGAGCTCTATACTTCCACTTCCTATTATTGATTTAGTGGAGTCATCTGCTAAGCTTATGCTTCCTCCACGTGATTCTTGATAATTTAAAAACCAAGAGCGGTCATTACAGACGTGGATGTTTGCTCCGGAATCTAAATACCAATCAGTGGAAGAAGTTAGAGAATTTACAATATAAGATGAAGAGGCTAACCTGAAGGATGTTGGATTCATTTCAATCATATTAACTTTGTTGGATTCATTTTCTTTAGGGGCAGGTTTGGCCGGTTCCTTCTTCCGAAAGAAATAGTTGTGAGCCATGTGGTTGGTTCTACCACAGATAAAGCAGAACTTCTCATCAGACTTATGGCTGGAAGAATTGGGATTTGATTTGAAAGAGGATTTGTTGAAAGATTGTTGATTTTTCTTGAATTTCTTCCCTTTGGGTTTGAAATTCTTAGATTTAGGCTTATCCTCTACCAAGTTTACTTCAGCTTTTGTTTCATTCTTGGTGTTGGAATTTTACCTGTACTGGTCTTCAATACGAATAGCCTTGAGGGCTTCAGTTAAGGTTAGATCTCTTTGCTTGTGTCGGAGATCTCCAGCAAATCTAGACCAGGAGGGAGGAAGTTTATCAATCAAACAGGAAACTTTATATTCATCAGTAAAAGTGTTTCCTTTTGATTGGAGATGACGGATGAAATCTAGGAATTCATGAATTTGTTCATTAATGGGCTTGTCATCAACCATCATGAACTTATTGAAGGAGGAGGAGGTGAAACGCAGAATTCCGGCATCATCATAGCCATATTCTGCTTCAAGAGCATTCCATAGGTCTTTTGCACTTTTGAACTCATAATATATGTCATAAAGGTTGTCAGCAAGTGTACTAAGAATCCTATGATAACAATGATAGTTGATTTCTTCTGGTTTCATAGAGCTAGAAAAGGAGCTAGCACCAGAACCAGAAGTGGAAGGAGCAGGTTGAGAAGGATCAGGAGTCAAAGGTTGAGAACCACTAGTAGATGACTCAGAAGTGTCAATAGCAGATAAAAGACCTAAGGTAGTGAGCCAGTATTTCATCTGATTAGCCCACCGTTTATAGTTAATACCGGTGAACTTCTCAGGTTTGACACTTTTTGAATGATCAGGAATTGCCATAAGTCCAATTCAAGTTTACTAGTCTAGGTAGATGTAATCTGATCGAATAAAGAATTTTATCAATACTACTAGACCAGAAACTTAATTAAACCTGCTCTTAACCAAAAACTCTAAAAGTGAAAAGATTAAAGTTTTACTCGGATAGTTTGGCCAGGTAAGGATAGTACTAGAGGTTGATCAAAGATCTATTAAGTTCCTCGTTTCTTGCAGAGCGCTTTACGCAACCCTTAAACCTTGCCTTAGACACCAACTAATCCAAGAAAACTTGAACCGGTTCACTTAAAGATTTTTTGTTTCTTTACTATATATATATGAAAAGTGACAGGTGCAGAAATTGAGTATAGAAGCAGCAAAAAAATAAATATAATTTTTTTAAACTAATTTAGATGCAACAAATTAAAACAATTAACTAATACAACAAGTAATTATAATAAAGATTCGGATGAACAGTAATCCCGATGAACAATAAATTTTTTTAATTTTTTTTAAACTAATTAACTTAACAGCAAGAATTTTTACTTAATCTTCTAGATTGCTGTCAAAACAGGGATATAAAAAATAAAACAAATTAAAGAGTTAGAAAATTCAGCCCTGATCGGGAGCAGTTGTGATATCACTGCCCTAGAAGATTAATGAGCCGCCTATCGCCCTGGCGCAATTTGTCCTCTCTCTCCTAGTGATAAAAACCACCGGAATCGGCAGGCCTCTGTACTCGGGCGTGAGTCACAGAGCTTATGCTCAGACGAAAACGGTTGCCCAAAGAATAGAAATAGAAATATGTAGCCGAAATTTCTTGGAGGGATGAGAGTAGAGAAAGAAGAGAGCTTAGAAGTTTTCCTCTTCGTTGGTGTGCTTCTGAATGAGCTCCAAGCCTTCTTTTATAGGTGATGAGAGGTGTAACCCCCGCTGAATCCAAGGGACCGCTACGTACAAGTTTTGCTTCCGTTACCCGCATGCAGCCGTTACAGAACGTGTAAAACGTGTAAAAATAAAAGCTTGAGAAGCAAAAAGGTGTGCGGCGTGGCGCGCGTGCGGGCGAGGCGTGAGCGCACGTGTGTGGTAGAAATGCAAAGCCCACAAAACCGAAAATACTATTCAAAGCCCAATAAGAAGAGAACCATTATATATCCTTTACTATTCATCTCATTTTTTAATGTGGGACTATTCACAAAGGCAAAATTGCCTTTTCATGACAAAGCTTCCAACAAAAACTATGACCCACTTTGAGGCTAAAGTTTTTCTTATTCGTAGCTTTCAGCAGTTAAATTGTTTTTTTTTTCCAATAATCACCTAGCTTTATAATTACCAATTGATATACATTTGATTGTATAAACTGAAATCGTGGGAGTAATATTGAAAATTTCCAACCACCTGGATCACCTCAGTAGGACTCAGACATTTACATGGTAACGCCCTTTTAATCACTTTCTTAGGCTAAGAGGAATACTTTTGTAGTATCAAATATAGACCAACATTTTATTTAATTAATAAAAAAACCCAAACGCCTAGGCCAATGTTTATATCCTAGATAAAAAATTTAACGCTAATAATGCCAAATTTAACGGCAACCACTCATAATCTTCCTCTTACTTAACTTAAATTTTCATTTGAATAAATTTTTGTTAATAATGATTCGCCTCATCATTAACAAAATCCAAACCAAAGCACCATATAAATAAGTAACAGTAGGCGTGGATCCGAGTCAGCAGCCTAAGACCCTAGTGCCTATGTGATTGCTTGACTACGTATTAAGTACGATATCTGTTAACGAGACAGTTGGAAGCTTCTCAGGATACTAGATTGAGTTTTTAAGCTATTGGTATCCAAATTATGGAAAATTTTATATCCCAGTTAAATTAAAATTTGGATAACGGCACTAAAAACTCTACCGTTGATCCACATCTGCAGATCAACTAGGACGATTCAACATATGCTTTTAACCTCATGTCTTACGTTGCAAAATAAATGTTTCAAAATTTGATATCAAATAAATTTTAGCCCTTGACATATAATAAAAAACATGATATAAAAATTTGTTTCTTGATAGTTCAGATATGTCATCTAACATATTATATATATATATATATATA
>BQKN01030566.1:0-18928 GCA_022839385.1 Asparagus kiusianus
AGAAAAGCACAAGAAAAATGTGTATTTTTACTTGAATCCATTGATTCCGAACTTGAGTTTGGTGAACTTTCATGTTGACTTGGTTGATTTCATAATTAAGCCACTACGCAATGGTTATTAACAATTAGGATATCAATTATTACAAATGGGCTAATTTCAAACTACTTCACAGATTTCGAGGACTAATTTTGAATATGAAAGATTCGTAGACTAATTTCAAATATGGGAAAACCCATATAGATATAGCGTATTTGTGGCGTGGGGTGGGGTGGGGTTGGGGTGAGGTGGGATGTATTTGGCATGGCCACCCCATCACTGGAACATTGATCATGATTATACAGTTTGTTTGGTGAAAAATTTGTAATAAGAAAATTGAAAGAATTGAATTTGATTTTATTCCCTCTAACTGTTTAGAAAAGAATGTTTACAACTCTCTCAATCTCGATTACAATTTGAATTTCCTAATTACAAAAGAGAAGAAGATCGACGGAGATCCTCCCCTTTGTTTAAAACTGGGTTCTTCACGGTGGCGATGAGATGCCTCCCTCGAATGCTCGCATCGAGTTTGCTTCTCGTTAACGATTCGTATGTCTCCTCTTACTGGAATGATTGAAGGAACTCTTAACGAATTTTAAGAACTCAGCACAAGTTTAAAGTCTATGCCAAGAGTTGTTTGAACCAAAAATTGGTTAATAGCCAAGTGCCAAAATCCTCTGTTGCTGAAAAATACCTCAAGAAATCCGATTCAAAGCTCAATCTCTGATCTGACCTCCAAAGAATCGATCCCGAACTTAGTTGAGTTTGTTCATATTTATATGGAGATTAAGTAACTGCCCCTTTAATTCGCTCCTTAATGGGGGTTTAGTTTCCCTATTAATTAGGTGTAACAACCCGCTTAAACCGCTCCCCAGATTATGGGTGAAAAACGATTTTTTGGAACTGTTTAGATCACGTTTGAATAGGTCAAAGGCAAGTTCTGCATTTTTGGGCATGAACCTTGCGTCTGAACGCAGAGTTGGGAAGCTGCATTAGCAGCAGAATTAAGCGGCATTGGTAGTGGTTAGAAGCTGCGTTGGTAGCATTTAAGAGCTGCGTTTGGTAGCGGATGGAAGCTACGTTGGCAGCTTTTGGAGGCTACGTTTGCAGCCGAACATGAACTGTGTTGGCAGTTGAGTTGAAGCTATGTTTGAAGTGTTTGGAGCTGCGTTTGTAGCTGAATTAGATCTACGTTGCTTTGGCTTTGGAACGCGGCTATTTGTGTTTCATTGCAGAAATGAGTTTTGTGCCTTGGACTGAAGAGATTATTGATTTGTAATCTCTTCTGGCATAGCGTCGCAAGAATCCTCATTTTGTAATCTTTACTTTAGCTTTCTGAAATATGGGAGTCGTCAGATTGTAACTCTCACTGTTGATTATAAAGGCTGTTGAATCATAGCTTTCATTTATTGTCGCAAAGGTCGTTGCATTATAACATTTCTCGATCTACGTGAGAATCCTTCAATTGTAGCCTTCCTTTGTTAACGTGACAGTCATTTGTTTGTAACTTTCTTTATCGGATTGCTGATGTGAAAGTCGTCAGGTTATAACTTCTATCATTTACGTATGATGGGTATTAGCTATCTTGGTATGGTTTTTAGACAGCCTACACAGCTCAATTGATCATTTCAAGTCCTTGATAAGCCTAAAATTTCAAGCTCAACCCAGTCCGTTTTAACCTTCCTCTAAATCCTCCTAAATTGATGGGATTTATTACAAATTTCTCTACACTTCTACCAATTAAACCCTCATAGTTTCAGTCATTTCTTATAATTAAACCCCTCAACAAATCGTGGTCCTTTGGCATGAGACAACCCATCCAAATTTTGGCCATCTACATATGTATGAAACTAAGAAAATATTGAGATCAAGGGTGAGAGAATCCATATCTATATTTTCGGCCAACTTTCAAGAACAAAAAAAAAATATTTGAGTTTTCCCCCAAATCAAGAAATTAGGGTTTTAAAATTTGGAGGGTTTAAGGGAAAGGAACCAAATTGAAACCATGAGGAAGAGAGATTCTTACCAAAGCTTGGAGAATCGTTGAAGAGGAAGCTTTGTTGTTGATGAAGCTCAAAATCCTCCAAACCCAACTTGCCTTGCTTGAAAGCCTAAAAGAAGAGGAAAGCTTGGAGAGAAGAGGTTGAAACTTTGAAGAGGAAGGAGTTTAAAAGCTTTGAAGGGAAAGAGAGCTTTGGAACTCTTGGTGAAGAAGAGTTCTTAAGAGGGGGGGGGGGGGATTCCTGTTTTGAAACCGAAAGAAGAGAGAAAGAAGGAAAGAAGAAGGGGTCGGTTTTCTTGGAAGCTTTTAAATGGACTGAACCGGTCCGAACCGAACCAACATCTTGAACCGGACCGGTCCGAACCGACCCAAATCAGCCCGAATTACAAGTATCATTTGCTGGTTCATGTGCGTATAAGCCGCAAAATGTTGGCTCGAACGTGTAGAGAGATTCGGGGGCAATTTATATACACTTTGATCCCCTTTTCAGGTGTTTTGTTTTCGACGTATTCGACGCTCGTATTGAAACTCTAATGGGTATACGAGTCTAAATTGTTTCCCACCTTTGATGGGAAGTTCCTAGAAGATATTATGTGTAATATTCTTAAGGATAACCCGGCAACCTCCAACGGGTACACGGGGATAAATTGATTCCTAAAAATCCCAGGAGTATATGAGTATAAACTAGTTATCCTCAGGTTAATGCGAAATCCTAGGGTCAACACCGGTCAACGCGTAGCCATAAGTTAATGCCGATCAACGCGTAGCCCTAAGTTAACGTCGGTCAACGTGTTGCGATGAGAGTTGGCGCCGATCGATACGGAACCCTAAGGTCAACGCCAGTTAATACGAAACCCTAAGGTTAATGCCAGTCAATGCGTAGCCCTGGGTCAATGCCAAGCAATGTGTTGAGACATAGATAATCAGTGTAAAGTCAACTCAACAAAACGAGCCAAAATCAACTCACCAATTCTGATTCGAGACTTCAACAATGGTCAGACGATAAACACAGCACCGGAAGAATTTTAACTATTCAATAAAATACTGAATAGATTAAAATGTGGAGAAGTCAAGAACTGAAATCAGTTATAGGTCCCTTAACACCGACTAAAGGTGTGGCCCTATCACGTCCAAAGCATTCCAGACTCCTCTCTAAGGGAATCAGGCTGAAACACTTTGGAGGGGGTATCTGTAGGCATCTAAAAATACCTGTAGGTTCCCGAATACAGTTTGTGACAAAGAGGAGGTGATAAATGTCATCATTCAAATCGAGAAGGTTTATCCGAGCGCCCCGCGCATTCATCGGCTACCGTCAAGTAGCCCGTATGCTCAATGGCCACCGTAACGGCGAACCAAACGTCCCGTGCACTCACTGACAATTTTGCGCACTCACCACCTAGTTCCAAGCATCCCACGTACTCACCAGCCACCGTCAAGCGATCCGCGGGTTCACGAAATGCATGAAGCGAATCGAGGAAGCGTATCGGTCGGCGAAATAATGAAATACACATAAACGACGGAATGAGTCAAACCCGAGAAAATCGAGAAAGCCTCTGGCAGCCGGATCACGTCAAAACGATCCGGTCGGGCTAGTGGTTCGGCCTTGGGCCGAGCCACTAAATGACAGGTCGGCCAGAATCAGTTTTCGGTTCTTTTTATGGATTCTTTTGGAATTTGTGTGTTCCTGGACATTCCAACTGATCTGATACCGTGGTTATACAGTTGTTAACTGAAGATAAAGAGAAATCCATCATTCTCATCCAAATAACCGCATCCGAGGCCTATAAATATGAGCCAAAGGCCTTCATTTTATTGATCTGGAAATCTAGAGGACGAAGTGCTATCAAATTGGAGATTGGAGCACGAATTTCAGAGAGTTAGCAGATCTTGGCAGAGTTCTTCAACAAAGTGAGAGTTCGAGAGATCTGAGACTCGTTCCTTATACCTCCGGATTTGAGCTTGGTCTTAAATCTCGAGAAGAACCGTGATTTTTCTTAGTCAAAATCATCGCTGCTGTAATTACTTCCTTCTTGAAGTGAAAGCACTGATTATCCAACTTCTGCTAACCGGATCTGATCTGTAGGCGGTCCACGGATAAACCCCGACACCGGTAACGATCCCACACAAGCAATAGGTGATAAACATCTATTTCGTGTAGTTTGAGAGAAAATTATAATTTTCGATTTAAAGTCTTATAAAAAGGCTATTTATTTTCTTGTTCGAGTTTTTTTGTAAATGTTCAAAGCTGTAATGGAATCATCAAAGAGATCAATTTTTCGATCAAACAACCAAGACAAAAAAATCCTAGATCTAGAATCCGGGCTCTGATACCACTTGTTGTGCGTAGTAAAAATTTCGGCAGAGTTTCTGGTGCACAATAAGATAGAAAGATCAATAAGAATTCATGTCTCACCAAAAAAACAAGAATCTGAAGGATATCTTAACAAAGTAGGATATCAGCTCTTCCTCTCATTAGTTCTAGGACTGACTTGTCGAGGGAACCTAATAAACTATTACAATGGCCACACATAGCAAATCATACAAGTTTTACGTGGTTCGGTAAATTGCCTACGTCCATGGGGCAAGAAGAGAGGATCTACTATTAAAAAGAATACAAATGGGTTTACAACTCTCACAATTAAACCCTCAAATAGGCTCCTTGCTTTTCTTCTAAAAAAAGTCAGCCTCCAAAACTTTTTCTCTTCGCGAAGCCCTAGGACTTTCCCCTACTGCAGCTGCTTTTTCTTCAATTTTTCTCTAGAAATATGCTCTCTGCGCCCTCCTTTTTTTCGCCCCGAAACAAAACCCTATGTGAACTTTTTATAGCTTCTTTTGCAGGTAGAGAATACCCAGGTTGTGGGCCGTTTCTTTTCTCTTCACACGTCAACATCACATTGTGACCCCCAATCTCTTCACGCGTGAACTCTTCACATGGTGATATTTTCACATGGTGTGACCCCAATCAATCGACATTCGCAGATTCTAGAGTGCGGTCTTTATAAGCCTCCTGCATCGGGTTGTGATTTAGGTGAACTTTGATCATAGTGAGGGAGCATCTTCTTAAGAACGAAGAGTTGATGTAGAATTTTATCCGAACAACTATAGAATCTTATATGTTCTCTGATTTATTTTTAATTTAGTTTTTTTGCTTTTATTTTGATATTATTTTCACAAATTTTAGCAAAAAATATGTTGCAAACCTATTCACCTTCCCTCTAGGCTTGCATCTCATTTCCAACAAGTGGTATAGAATGTCGTTACACATCATTAAGTATCAAAACATAGGGTAAAGATGTCTAGTCTTACCGCTGTATTTGTTTTTCTTGAGAGACACACAGTAAACCACCCCCACTTTTTGATGGGACAAACTCGACCTATTGGATCGTACGTATGATAGTCTTTTTGTTGTCCACTAATTTTAACATCTAGAGTAGTATCCAAAATGGCTATAGCAAACACACTACTGTTAGGAATCTTGACCCTAAGATTTGTTTATTTTAATAATAACAAATATTATATGTTGTGTGTATTATGTGTTAACATTTGTTTTGTAGTATCAGAGCTATATCAGCAATTATATTCAAAGAGATACTCAAGACATAGATGAGTTCAAGGTAAAATGAAGCAAAGAAGAAGATATTATTTATTGTCAAAATATAATTTTATATTTTCTTTGCTTAGAAATTTGTACAAGCCTTGATCACTCACATACATGCACACACATAGTGTTATAACTCACTAACACATTCTTAGTGTGTTGGTTAACAATAGAAATCCCCTATGTTAGCCATTAGAGTTTATAGATATTGAGCGAGTCTTAAACTATTTCATTTATACCTCTTAGCAATTAGAATTTGGAAAAACTCAAAAGACAAAAGTTGTAGTTCTCTTCAACATCTTTCAAACAAATCTTAAATCACATCATTTTGATTTCGGATGAGAAAGTTACAATCAAAATACTAAAAATAAAATTCCAGAATCTGTGAGTTTACAGTGTAGTCGACTATTATGCCTTGTAGTCAACTATTAAGCAATTTTTTGACTTCAAAGAGTTTGTTTAGACTCAGTATAGTCGACTACTATGACTCGTAGTCAACTACAGATGCAATTTTTTTTAGATTTTAGGTTTTGAATAAGTGACTGTTTATAGCCGTTTTGTGGACGTTAATTAGGTTTAAAATTATATCATTTCAAAGGCTATAAATAGGTTTAAACATCAAAAAATAAGCACCAAGTTTTGCACTTGTAAGATTCACATATTGTGCAAATTAACTCTCTAAACTTTTAGTTTTTCGATCTGTTTTTTCATAAAAGAGAGTTTCTGATATTGCCTTTGTTCCTATCATTCTTAGAGCATGTTTAAGCAATATTCAGAAAGTTAAAAAGATTGATAAGCCGCTGTTACACATTTACATCCACATCAAGGTTTATAGGATTGAAATTGTACATTGCTTCAAAGAAAGGTTCTCTTGGTTTATAAGAGGGGTTGATCTCTTGGTCTAGAGGTCGGTTTACAATTGGCATGGTCTTGTCAATTGGGTTTGCAATTTACATGGT
Source organism: Asparagus kiusianus (assembly GCA_022839385.1). Taxonomy (NCBI): domain Eukaryota; kingdom Viridiplantae; phylum Streptophyta; class Magnoliopsida; order Asparagales; family Asparagaceae; genus Asparagus; species Asparagus kiusianus. The sequence goes on from BQKN01030566.1 coordinate 6,596, forward strand.
CTTGCAAATTGGTTAGGATTGCTTTTGATTTTGTGAGGTTTTAAAATCATAGTCGAAACTCTCAAGCGGGATTTGCTTAGGGACTGAATGTACACCGGGGAAGTGGAACCAGTATACATGCTTGTGTTTGTGATGTTTATTTTTTGAGATTGCCATTCTTTTTTTTGTAATTTATAATCTACTTTGCAAACTCACCCTCTAGTGTTTAAGTGTAAAGCTTCTACAGATATTCATAAGAGCGCACTTTATTCTTAAGGGTCACGATCCTACACTTGGTATACATAAGCAAAATCAAACCCTACAACTACCATTGTAGAATAGGTCACCGTGGTTACTCCTAGTGATAAGTGGACCGCTCGGGATAGAAAGATTTATTCTTTGAATGCTAAAGCTGTGAATGCTGTTTATTGTTCATTAACTACTAAAGAGGTTAATTATGTTTCTAATTGTACTACTATGCAAGAAAGTTGAAAAACACTAGAGGTTACACACAAAGAAAATTCATAGGTAAATGAGGCAAAACTCATAATGATCGTCAACAAATATGAGAATTTCAAGTTCAAGCCCTTGGAGAGTATTCAGGATATGTTCATATGATTCACTGATATCGTGAACAAATCTAAAGCTTTAGGAAAGGAATATGATAACAATGTGCTCTACAGAAAAAACACTTTGTTCTTTATCTAGAGATTGGGATCCAAAGGTAATAGGTATTGAGGAATTATAAAATTTTTTTTAACTCTTGTAGATCTTGTAAATAATCTTTTCACATATGAGGATTGATTAAAAGAGAGAGAAGATACTTCTGAAGATGTTTCAATGAAAAAGTTGTTAGCCCTTAAGGCCTAAAAGGAAAAATTCTGATACAATAAGAAGAAAGCATCTCGCTTAAACTTTGATATTGATAATAAGAGTGAGATGGGCTTTGTAGTTAAACAATTTAAATCATTCCTAAAGACAAAAGATGGGCAAAAGTTCACTCAAACTAAATGGAATCAAAGTTTCACAAAGGTAAGGAAAATTAAATATGAAAATTTAGATTTTGAAGTTATTTGCCACTATTGCAGGAAACATGAACATTACAGAAATGAATGCCCCCTCAACACGAATGATTACAAAGAAAAGAACAAAAGCTTCAAGGCAACATCATGTGATTTCTCGAGTGAAAAAAAAAGATTCAGATGATGACTCAAATGCCAATGATAATAGTCATTATCTTATGGCTAATGTCTAAATTGTGAAAGATTCAGATAGTGAAAATTCAGATAAGAAAGTTTAGTGAAGATCTAAGGAACAAGGGAGTACATGGTATTTAGATTTAGGTTGCTCTTGACATTTGATAGGTAAGAAAGGCTTGTTTCTTAGTCTTGATAAAAAGAAAGGTGGACATATGATACGTTAGAAAGACCTATTTTTTACTCTTGATAGGAAAAAGGTAGAGATGTAACTTTTGGGAGCAATTAATGTCAAAGGTAAGATTATAAGAGTTAGTGATATAGGTAATGAGTCTTTTAAACTCCTTAAGATTTTTCTTGCTGATGGTTTGAAGAACAATCTTATTTCTATTAGTCAACTCTGTGACAAAGGTTTGTCTATTCTTTTTTAATCTACTATGTGAAAAGTTATTCAATCAAAATTAGATTTGACTATGTTTGTAGGAAATAGATATACTAATTTGTATACTTTAAACATCAATGACATTAGATCTGATACTATAAAATATCTAGTTGCAGGAGAAGAGGATGATAAGAGTTTCCATAGCAGACTTGGACATGCAAGCACATGTTTATTATAAAAACTCTTAAAGAAAGAATTAATTAGAGGTTTGCATATTACTAGTTTTAAAAGTGAGAGCTTATGTGAGGCTTGGACGAAAGGCAAATTTATAAAATCCTCTCATTGTTTGAAGAATCTGGTAGGCACTTCTAAACCTTCACAATTATTTCACGTACATCTCCTTGGACCAATGTCAACACAAAGTTTAGGAGGAAAGAGTTACTATTTATTAGTGGTTGATGATTGCTCTAGATTAACATCAATCTGTTGGCCTTCTTGTTTTGATGATGTTTAACAAATAATTTACTTCTAATATTATTTGTCTAGTGTTTGTGTTTTTATATTTATTCTAGGCAAACAATGAGTTGGAGGATGGATGGAATAGAGCTTTAACGATGATATCCAATGGAGGTTGGCGGAATAGTGGAGTGAAGCATTGCAATTCAAAGTTAAAGATCAAGTTCAAGTTTCATCCGCGAGATTACCAAGAAGAGCTTATTGAAGATCAAGATCTTGCTTGGGTAATTTAGTTTAGGAGTTTATATTATGTGTGTTAGTACTTTAAGCTCAATCATATACACACATACACGTTTTGGTTTTTGTATATATATAGGTATATATATACATATATGTTTTGGGTTTTCATGTTTACAAATATGAAATTACATATTTCATATTTATCATTGTGATTTGGTTTATCTACTTAGATATGAAACATATGAGTATTTGTGAAAGCAAAATGGTTTCATTTTCTATTGTATTTGTGAAAATATTATTTTCTCAGTTTATGGACTTAATAACAATTATATACATATTTTATTAAGTCTACAAAATCATTGTGCAAAGTTTCAAAACATGGTTTAGCCTAAATGTCAAAATTCATATGTTTATATTTTTGTGTTTTGGACTATTTTGTAAAATGATGATATTTTTCATTTGGGAAGTCCTTTTTGGAGTTTATTATCATGTCTACAATTATTCTCCAAAGTTTTATATTTTTTGGAATTTATTTGATATTTTTAAACAGTGTTTTAAAATCAGCAAATCAGATTTTCATGTATCAGTTCTCGGTCGACTGCACCGGTCGACCGCCCCTATGTTCTTTCGTCAGTGGGCAGCAGAGTGTTTGTCGGTCGACCGTCGCGGTCGACTGAGAGCTCGAAATTTCCATCAGTCGACCACACCGGCCGACCGAAGAAGTCTCTACGCGTTTTCTCTGTTTGGAACCTAGATCGCGGTCAACCGTGAGAATTTTCGGTCGACCGCCAATGTGACCGTTGGTTCCCTAACGGCTATTTTCTGAGCTGATTTCTCTGGGGCTTTTTGGACTTTTACTTAGGGGTTTTGGCTGAGTTTTTGAGTGGGTATAAATACCCTATTGCTGCTCTCTTTCAAGTAAGCTAAGAAGTTTTTAAACAAGGGTTTAAGTGTGGTTTTACTGGTGTTTTAAGTTTGGGTTTTGTTTACAAAGGAGGAAGCTTCACTGCAGATTGAGGGATTCTTTCTCAATCTTCTTCATCATCTTCTTTGTGTTTTAGAGAAGTTTTCTAACTCTTTTCTCTAGCAATTGTATTATTGATTTTCATATTCTTATTGCTAGTTTGCTATTTGAGTTAGATTTAATTTCACTCATTGTTTACACACACCCACATGAGCTTATTGTATTGTCATACATAGTATAGTTGGGTTGGTGAGAGTTGTAATATTGAGTGTGAGCTTTCATTGTGTTCTCATCCATAGTAGAGAACAAACAATTATTGTATTGAGCCTAATTGTGTGATTTACTTTGTAATACACTTGTACACCGAGTGAGGAGTGTGTGGTGAGAGTCGGGGATCGTTCCAAGAGGAGTGGCGTCGGTTGACGAACCTAGTGAGAGGTTGTAACCGAGCACTTGAGGGAGACATGGCTAGGTCCAACACTTGTGTGGGTGTAGAGTATGATTGCATAGTGTTTATTGTGTGAGAGTTTTCGGTGAACTTGTAAACCAAGTGTGTAGAAGTTCCGGCTTCCAAACCGGGTTGTGATAGTGGAGTATCTCCTCGAGATGAGGAGCAGGGACGTAGGTCGTGGGGACCGAACCTCGTAAACATATCCTTTGTTTGTGATTGCATTGGCACACTTGTTTTCATGTTCATATCTTACATCGCCATTGTGTATTACTTGTTGATCATTTTGCCCTATCACATTTGTAGTTAAATTGTTTACCCCTTGTGTTAGTTTTATATCCTTGTATATATCATATAGCATATCTCATTGCTAGGATATATCACTTAGTTCATATTGCTTATCCTAGCTCATATATCTTGTTGTATTTCATACTTGCTAGGATAACTTGTTAATTAATTTTAATTGGCATGTAAATCAGATTAGATTAGCATAAGACCCTAATCACCCTCCTCTAGGGTCTAACACGGTCATGTTTCTAACCAAAAAGAATAAATGTTTTAAAAATTTTAAATTTTTTTGAAATGAGTTAAGAAAAAAAGGTCTCCTTATTCATACTATTCGATATGATCATGACGGAGATTTTAAAAATAAACTTTTTAAAGAATTTTATGTTAACAAAGATGTTACATATGAGTATTCTTCTCCTTGAACCTCATAATAAAATGGGGTTTTGAGAGGACGATTTGCACTTTACAAGAAATGACAAGAACCATGTGAAATAAGTATAAATTGCCAAAGTACTTTTAGGTTGAGGCAGTTAGTACAACATGTTATGTGAGTACTAGAGCTTATCTTTAGCCAAATTTTAAATAAGACTTCTTATGAGCATTATTATTAAATATCTCCAAATATTTCACATCTTTGTATTTTTGGTTATAAATGCTATCGTTTAAGCACAAAGGACCAATTACGAAAATTTGATTCTAAAGTTGACGAGTGTGTGTTTTTGGGATACTTTACTTGTAGTAAATATTATAGAGTGTACAGTAAAAGAACTAAAATTCTTGAAGAGCCTACCCATATTAAGTTTGATGAATCTCACATTTCAAATATTTTAGTAGACAAAATAGATGACTATATTGTGATGAATCCAAATGAACATGTTGAATGAGAAAAGACTTTGGAGGGAAGTGAGGAGAAAGCACAAGATGAGATAAAAGTATAAGAATGAGGAAACAAAGGACAATATTAAAGATACAATTATTAAAGAATCAGAAGATACAAAAGGTCCTAACAAATTAGAAATTAGCAAATAGTTTCAAACCAACTAAAAAGAAATCATCAATCACCTACTTGTGTAAATGATTATTATTGCCCAATGACAATCACAAAGGTAGGTGAAGGTAAAAATTCTAATTTCTTCTAGGTGAATTCAGTGCATATGTGAATTTTATATCTAAATTGAACCAAAGAATGTGAATGAAGCAATAAATGGTGAAAATTTGATGCTATGCCAGAAGAGTTTAATCAATTTACAAGAAATAAAGTTTAATATTTAGTTACTAATCTAGAAATCATCTTATGGTAGAAACTAAATGGATCTTTATAAATAAATTAGGTGAAAAGGATAATGTTATGAGAAATAAGGCTAGATTTGTTGCTAAAGGTTACAATCAAATAGAATGGATCAATTTTGATGAAATTTTGCTCCGGTTGCTAAACTTTAAGTCATCATGATTTTGCTTGCATTTTCTTATTACAAAGGCTTTAAGCTCAATTGAATTTATGTAGAAAATATCTATATGGGCACCTAAAGGAAGAAGTCTATGTAAAACAACTCTCTAGATTCATTGACCATACTTTTTCAAATCATGTGTATAAATTAGGTAAATCTTTATATGGTCTTAAACAAGCACCTCGAACTTGGTATAATCTTCTAAGTTCTTAGTTGTTTAAACATAATTTTAAAAAAGGGTTTGTAGACAATACATTATTTGTTCAAATTGTCTGTAAAAATATTCTTATCGTGCAAGTATATGTTGATCACATTATATTTGGAGTTACTAATAAGGATCTTTATCATAAGTTTAAAAAGTTGATGCAAGACGAGTTTAAGATCAAGCATGATTGGAGAGCTAAAGTACTTTTTAGGATTTTAGGTGAAGCAAATAAAAGATGAGTGTTTATTCTACAAGAAAAATATGTTAAAGAGCTTTTAATATATTTTGGTTTAGATAGTCTGAAATCTGCTTCAACTCCTTTGAGTCCTTTGGCAAAGGTCACAAAGGATGAGATAGGTGTGTCGATTGATAAAAGGAGGTATAGAGGAATTATTGATAGTCTCTTATATCTTACTACTTCTCACTTAGATATTATGTTTTCTACGTGTTTGTGTGCTAGGTTTCAAGCCAATTCTAAATAATCACATTTGAAAGTTTTAAAATAAATTTTTTGATATTTAATTGGAACACAAAATTTGATTTATGGTTTGCTATGTGTAATTATTTTAATTTAGGTGGATATTATATTAGTAATTGTGCTAGGTGTCATACCGATAGAAAGAGCACCAGTGAAGCAATACATCTTTAGGATATTCTATAGTATTTTGGTCTAGTACGAAATAAAACTGTGCAGTCTTATCTACTACAAAGGCTGAGCATATTACAATATGTAGTTGTTGTTCATAAGCCCTTTGGATATCTTTGACTCTTTATGATTACATCATTACTTTTAAAAAAGTTCATCTTAGATTTGACAATAAGAGTGCTATTGATTTCAGTAATAACTCAATCTGTCATTCCTGCACAAAGCACTTATATGTTCAATATTATTTTGTTAGGGACCACATTGCTAATGAGAATATTCAAATTGAGTTTGTCCTCTTGATGAAAAATTTCTAAATATTTCTATAAAACATTTGCCCGAAGACCATTTCACTAAACTTATATAAGATTTAGGCATTTTATCTTTTGATACTAGCATGCTGACTTGACCTATTCTACTTGTGTGTGTGTATGTTTTTTCTTAATTTTTCTTAATTTTTTCTTGATTTTTCTTTTTTCTTTTTTGCTTTCTCTACAGGATTTTTAGATTCTTTTACATAAAAAAAAAAGACAAAATGAGCCAATATGTATGAATCCAGTTTCTCTTTTTTTTTCTTCTAGTTTTTCTTTAGAAAAAAAACTTTTGGATATACATATGTATATGTTTATATAAGATAGAGTCAGATGATATTATCTTTTAGTATATAGGCTTGATTACATAAGATTGGTTTACATAGTGTTTTCATATCTATATACATATTGTATGAGCACATAAATGATAAAAATATGATTGCTTAACACACTATTTCCTGAGATTTTTTTTCATACCATTTCTTATACACCTAGTTTTATACTTATCATGTTTAGTGTTGTAAAATAGTGGTAAATAGTTTATATATTGTTCATAAAGTATTTTTGGATATATTACAAAGTTTGGGCTTACTTTTTATACTTGAATTCAGCATCAAATTTCTTTTTATGTTCAAAGTACATATGTGTTATCAAATGCCAAGCTAAAAGAATGTATTTATGAAAAGATGATCGAAGATCGATACTCTATAAATCCATGATAAAATTGAGTGTATTTGTTAAAGGATGGTCAAAGACCCACACTCATGGATGTATTTGTTTATATTTCAAAGAGTATCCATCTTACACTAAGTATTTTCACTATTTAGAGATGATGTACATTGTCTACCAAATACTATCATTCTTCCTCTTAAAAATCCTATATAGTTGAGGTGATAGGGTAAGATTTTGGTCCTTAGTTATAAGGTTGAGATAATTCAAGTTGTGTTACATCTTAAAACTATATATGATATATCCAAATTTGTTTTATGAACTAATATAATTCATTTTATTATTTGTTTCACAAACTGTCCTATGATATTTCATCATTTTGTGTGTGGTTTTTAAGATAATTTTTTGTACATGATTCATATGTTTTGAGGTTATATTTGAATCAATTGTGCTATTTTTCTATAATTCCCTTTTGAACCGGTGTGTATTTCTCTTTCTTACACATTTGGATAATTTTTATCTAGTTTTTTCAAGTATAGAGTGTACCCATTAGTGTGTTTTCATCTTTTACCAATAACAAAAGGAAAGAACAGTGAAAATTTAAAATTGCATGAGTGATTTTGTTCATCATAAAGAGTTTTCAAAATGGTTTCATGTTTTATATATATTTTTTAAAATTTTAAAATACACGATGCATAATTTTAAGGCGAGCTTTTGCAATAACTATACATGTTTACACTGTCATGAATGTATGAATGTGGGGGAGCTTTGCATATCTTTTTCCTTTGCGTTAAAAGTGTTAATATCTTTATTTGTTGTATATATATATATATCTCAAAATACTTGTATTTCTATATTTAAAATCGAGTTTAGTTATTATCAAAATGGAAAGATTATTAAAATGTAGTTGATACAATATCTTTTGATTGAGTAATAACAAACTCTTATTTATTACTGATGATTATTTGAGATGATATATTTCAATTATAAATAGGTACATAAAAGATACAAGGCAAAATGATGCAAAAATCAACATTGTTGTTGATTTCAATGATAACACCGTCGATGGTCATGAGTTAATCGATGAATTTCAGTGTACAATTGGAGAAAAATAAAAATAATAATTAGAACCATGAATGATTTGTAGAGAACCGTCGCTGTTAAGCTATACTATCGATGGACTACAGTGCGCATTTGATGATTTCCAAAAGCTAGATTTTAGCTTATCGATGGACTACAGTGCGCATTCGATGATTTCCAAAAGCTAGATTTTATTGGTTTCCTTGTATATATATAGTCACACACATATACAACACAAGTTTTGGTTTTCATGTTTATAAATATGAAATTACATGTTTCATATTTATTATTGTGATTTGTTATTTATTGTAGACAAACAATATGTTGGAGGATGGATGGAATAGATCTTCAACGATCATATCCAATGGAGGTTGGCGGAATGTCGGGTTGAAGCCTTGCAATTCAAAGTTGAAGATCAAGATCAAGCTTCATCCGCGAGATTACCAAGTTGAGCTCATTGAATACCTTCATCAAGCTTAGGTATATTTAGTTTAGGTTTTATATTATGTGTGTTGGTACTTTAAGCTCAATTATCTATACACACATATTTTATTGGTTTCCTTGTATATATATGTAGTCACATATATATACAACACAAGTTTTGGTTTTCATGTTTATAAATATGAAATTACATGTTTCATATTTATTATTGTGATTTGGTTTATCTACTTAGATATGAAACAAATCTATTTTCATATCATACTCATATGTTTCATTTTCTATTGTATTTGTGAAAATATTGTGCCAGTTTATGGACTTAATAACAATCATATACATATTTTATTAAGTCTACAAAATCACTGTGCAAAGTTTCAAAACATGGTTTAGTCTAAATGTCAAAATTCATATGTTTACATTCTCGTGTTTTGGACTATTTTGTAAAATGATGATATTTTCATTTTGGAAGTTCTTTTTTGAAAACTAGTCGTTGTAGCATGTTTATTATCATGTCTACAATCATTCTCCAAAGTTTTACATTTTTTGGAATTTATTTGATATTCTTAAACAGGGTTTTAAAATTAGAAAAACAGTTTTCAAAATCAGATTTTCATATATCAGTTCTCGGTCGACTGCACCTGTGTTCATTTGTCAGTGGACAGCAGAGAGTTTGTTGGTCGACCGCCGCAGTCGACCGAGAGCTTGAAATTTCCATCGGTCGACCGTATCGGTCGACCGAAGAAGTCTATGTTCGTTTTCTCAGCCTGGGATCTGGATCGCGGTCGACCGCGAATTTTTTCGGTCGACCACCGATATGACCGTTGATTCCCAACGGCTATTTTCTGAGCTGATTTCTGGGGCTGTTTTTATCATTTGCTTGGGGTTTTTGCTGAGATTTTGAGTAGGTATAAATACCCTATTGCTGCTCTCTTTCAAGCTAATCCAAAAAATGTTTTAAACAAGTTTAAAGAGTTTTAAACAAGGGTTTAAGTGTGTTTTAGTGTTTGTTTGGTTTGTGAAAGAAGTTTTCACAAGTGGAGGAGATCATCTTCTTGTTTGGGATCAAATCTCCATCTCACCATCTTGATCTATTGAGAAGTTTTCTAAACTCTACTCTAGCTTTTATTTATTGATTATTTGTTAATTATCATTTCTATTAAAGCTAGTTTTATATTGAGTTTAGATTTGATTTTATCTCATTGTTACACACACCCACTTGAGCTTATTGTATTTGCATTCATAACATATTTGGGTTGGTGAGAGTTGTAACTTTGAGTGTGAGCTTTCATTGTGTTCTCATCCATATTAGAGAACAATCATTTATTATATTATGCTCTATTGTGAGATTCACTTTGTAATACACTTGTACACCGAGTGAGGAGTGTGTGGTGAGAGTCGTGGATCGTTCCAAGAGGAGTGGCGTCGGTTGACGAACCTAGGGAGAGGTTGTAACTGAGCACTTGAGGGAGACACGGCTAGGTCCAACACTTGTGTGGGTATAGAGTGTGATTGCAAGAGTGTTGATTGTAAAGTTTTCAGTTAGCTAGAAAACCGAGTGTGAGGAGTGTACGTTGATCGGTGATCGTTAAAAACTGACTTAGTGTGGTTGTAAACGTTATTCAGGTGAGCGTAGAAAACCAGGTTGTGATAGTGAATTTCTCCCCGGGAGTGGGGAGTGGAGACGTAGGACGGAAGGTCCGAACTCCGTGATCATTTGATTGTGTTTGAGTGTGCATTGGCGTTCATTTATATTTATGTTCATATCTTATATCGTCATTGTGCATTGCTCATTTTTATATCATCCACTATCTTGTTTAGATTATTTACCCTTGTGTTGTTTATATAACCTTGCTCATATATTGCTTATATCTCATTGCTAGGATATATCACTTTGTGTATATTGCTTATTCTTGCTTATAACTCTTGTATATCTATCTTGCAAGAATATATTTGTTAATTAATTTTAATTGGCATTTAATCGGATTAGATTAGCATAAGACCCTAATCACCCCCCTTCTAAGGTCTAACACTACTGAATCAGGATATAATTTACGTTAACTATGATTATAGTGAGGAAGCAACTTCGTGAGAAGGAAGAGTAGATGTAGGATTTCTGTTCAATCCACTATAAAATCTCATGTGTCCTCTGGTTTTTTTTCTTGGTTTTTCGCTTTCATTTTGATATAATTTCTGCAACGTGTTGAAAACCTGTTCACTTCCCCTTTAGACTTGCATCTCGGTTCCAACATTCTTTGATTTTGTAAAGTTTCTTTTTTAAAATATATCAAAATGTAGTTGGTTTTTCTATAACTACAAACTACAAATTATAATCATTTTGAAACTTAACAAATTGACAATATACTATAAATTATACCATAAACTTATTTCATATAACAATAACAAGAAATGAAGCAATTTTAACTATCTTTGGCAAAATAGTTGCAAAAGTATATGATTATAAAAACTCATTTCACATATCTAATGTAAAACTTCATTAGAAAAATCTTCCAGCCATCTCAACCAAGTGTTAGCCGCCAACAATAAGGGCAAAGAGATAATTGATCAGTTTTTGAATTGCCCTATAATTGTGGAACCTCCCAAAATTCCACCTCCACCAAAGGAATCTATTCAAATTGATAATCCAGCTAATTTTGTGGAGGAGAAGAAGGCGGAATATGAGGAAGAAAATAAGAATACCAATTCAGATCAAATTCCAAATTCTCTTCAGGATTTTCCGTTCGATTTAGTTAAACAAAAATGGAATGGTCACATGGTTTTTATTGAAAGGTCAACTTGGGAATCTTTTATTGGCGGGAAAGCTGATTCTTCAAACTCAAATTCAGCGTCATCCTTGGCGCTAAATTCTATTCATACCCCTGCTCTTCAATCTCATGGATCGGTTCCACCTGGATTTTCTCGATGTCCTGTAGCTGGTACTTCCTCCAGATCTGCCAGAAAACCACCTTTGAACTCCAAGCATAATCTCTTTATCAGACAAACCTTAGCTGCTAGGAAGAAGATCCGCGTGAGCAAAAAAGGTACTTCTTTACCTTCCTCTGCTTCATCGGTAGCCTCTATTAATTCTTTAGCTAATGATGTTATTGAGAACATAGCTACAAATTGTGGATTAGTTCTATCTGAACATTCCATAGATTCTATTAAAGCTAAAGAAGTGGATATGGGACTTAGCTCCTAAGATGGTTTTTAGTGGCCAGTTATTTGGTTTGGTTTTCTGAATCTTTTTCATCATGAAACTATCAACTTGGAATGTGCGTGGTTTAAATGATCCTATTAAAAGGCGTTTGGTGAAAGATTTTCTAATTCGTTCTGCGATAGATGTTGTTGGCCTCCAAGAAAGTAAACTATCAAATCCTTCAGATAGGAAATTACAGTCTTTAGGAGGTAAAAGAATTGTTAATTGGTGTTGCCTTGATTCTTTGGATACTAGAGGTGGAGTTTTAGTGGGCTGGTCGGATTCTTTCTCCTTAATCAAATCCTATGTTGGTATCTTTTCTGTCACTGTTTCTCTTCTTCATAAGCGCTCAAATTGGGGGTTCTCCTTTACATCAGTATATGCGCCAAATGA
>BQKN01030571.1:0-13648 GCA_022839385.1 Asparagus kiusianus
TGGCCCTCAACTACATCCTTGCCCTTCACAGTCGCCTTGAGCTTAACAACCCTTGCTATCGCCTCGTACTCCTCTTTGGCGCCTCCCTCCAAAAAAGCCCCTACCACCCTCCCTTTGTTCACCCAATATGCTCCAAACTTCCCCTTGGTGAAATCTCCATAATGTACAACATCCCCGATATTGTCCCCATAAAACTGCCACGCGAGAGTAAACACTCTCGAGTAAAAGAATGGCACGTAATCGAGGTCGCTGGTGTTTCTGGGGCCCATGATGGTGGCGACGGCGTGCCTTGCAGTCTTTCGAGCAGAGTCTACATGCTCAAGGCGGCGGGTGTCACCGTTAAAGAGCTTGACAGGGAATGCAGCTACGTCTCCCACAGCGTAAACTGAGCTGTTGCTTGTTTGCATCAGATTGTTTACTTTGATTCCACCCTTCTCAATGGTTAGCTGGTCTTCGAAGAGGCTCGTGTTTGCACGGCTCCCGATGCCCACGACGACCATGTCAGTTGGTAGTCGGGTTCCATCTTTGAGAATCACTGCTGTAACCTGAAGAAGAGACAGATGATTTAGCAATCAAAAGCATAATTTGCGAGTACCTGTCATATGAAAAATCACAGTCCAAATCTCAAGAAACAAACTCCAAATAACTTTTGAAAAAACAAGAAACTGAAAAAAATAGCAATCCAAATTTTTTTTATTTAATCTCATATTTCCACGCGCATGTCTGAAATGCTTGAAAATAATATGGATGAGACGCCTGAGCATCTAAAATCATTACCTTTCCTTCAGAATCCTTTTCAAATGAGGTAACAACAGTTCCTTTTATAAACTTCACTCCCTTCGACTCATAATAGCCCTCATAAAAACTGGCAATTTTTTGTGTGAATAAACGAACCACTGCAGAGACGAATGAAATTTATCAACCGCTACAAATAATATAACATGATATAAGTTTAAAATGTGAATATACTTACTACAATGTGCGCCAGGGAACACCATGGTTACTTTTATTCGGTTTGTAACAAGCGCAGCTGTACATTCCATGCCAATGTAGCCCCCGCCGATCACGACAGCATTGCCACCGACACAAGATTTCATTACATCTACAAGTCTATCTGCATCTTTCAAATTGCGTAAATAGCAAACCTTTTCCGCGTTTGATCCTCTCACCCCAAATTCTTCAAGCTTCAAAGCCTGCAGATGCAATGAGTGCAGGTCAATTACATTGAAACTTTTAAGACTGATGGTCTCTTTAAAGATTTCATCAGGATTTGAATTTAGTACCCGAGCACCTGTTGCGATTATGAGAGTCTTGTAGCTAATAGTTTCACCATTTTCTGTTGTTAACGTCTTCTGCTTCACATTGGCAGATTTCACCGTAGTTTCAAGAATCAGCTCAATGCCTAGGAAAAAAAAGGTCATCAATCAGCAACAACAGTTTTCAGAATAAGGGGGTGTTTGTTTGCATGCAAGTGAAAGATGAATGTGAGAAAGTTTGCGCCCAATTAACCCATATTTAAAATAAAATAAAAAACTCTAACAGGAGTCTATTTGCTGTTGGATTTAATCTAATAAATCTAATTGTGGACACATATGATTAATCATTGTGTATTGCTATCGTTTCAGGATAACCCACTAAAGTGATCAATTAAGTTGGGTTAATGGGTATTTAAATAAGTCATGGGGTTATATGTGCAGATACCAGGTTGTAATTGTAATTTGTTGAGGGGCCAAATTACAAAAGTACAACATCTATAAATAAGGGGTTATGATCCCTAACCTAGGGTTACAACATTCTCTAATTCTCTCCACCCCCATCTAGAGAGAGAAATTTGGTCATAGAGAAACCTAAGGTTAGAAGATCATCAAAACCCAAATCAAGATTTCTACTATGGATTCAGGTATAAGCTTCCGCTCTTATGATTCTTGTTAATCTCTTTAAATTAATCATGGCTATATGGTTTTAAGATCTCAAGTTTTAGATCTAACAAGTGGTATCAGAGCCACCTTGATTAATTCTTAGGGATTTAAGTTTTATTGGGTTTTTTGATCTTAAATCTCTGGTTAAAGATTCGTTTTTGTTCTTCGGATGAACAGTAAATTTGTTGTTCGGATGAACAGTAACGAAATTTTTCGGATAAACAGTAAATGTTTTTGTTCGGATGAACAGTAACTGAAAAATCGCTGGTGAACAGTAACTTTTTGGAATTTTTTGGATTTTTCTTTGATTTTTCCTTCAATTTTTTTCCGATTCTGGATCGGTTTTGAAAATAAAAATCAAAGTTTTTTGTGTTTGTCGGCGGCGGTTTCAGTTTGAAACCCTAAGGGTTCGTGGCGAAAATTAAGGAGGTGGTTACCTCAAACGAACTTCGCGTTCGTTCAATTTTAACCGAGCTTCGCGCTCAACGAACCTCGTGTTCGTTCTAAGGTGAACCTCGCGTTCAACTCAGGTGAGCGTCAAGCTCAATTTTAACGAACCTCGCGTTCGTTCTAAGGTGAACCTTGCGTTCAACTCAGGTGAGCGTCAAGCTCAATTTTAACGAACCTCGCGTTCGTTCTAAGACGAACCTCGCGTTCGTGCTTCAGACGAACCTCGCGTTCGTGCTTCAGACGAACCTCGCGTTCGTGTTCAGACGAACCTCGCGTTCGTGCTTCAGACGAACCTCGTGTTCGTGCTTCAGACGAACCTCGCGTTCGTGCTTCAGTCGAACCTCGCGTTCGTGCTTCAGTCGAACCTCGCGTTCATCCATTTTAACGAACCTCGCGTTCGTTCACGAACCTCGCGTTCATCTTCTTTAACGGACTTCGCGTTCGTTCTCAAACGAACCTCGCGTTCGTGCTTAAGTGAGTCTCGTACTCAATACAGTCGAACCTCGCGTTCAAAGCTAAGGGAACTTCGTGTTCATTATGGTTAAGCCTCAGCTTTTCATGGGTCCACTTTGGTATACTTAATTTATTCAATTAAGTTATGGGCCCTAATTAAGCTGTGAGACCCCAATTAAGTTCAGTTGATTTAAATTAATTTTTTTAATTTAAATCTAATTTGGTTTTTAATCAATTATTTAATTCAAATATTATGACACTAAGGTATTAAGGTTGTCTCTCACTCCAAGTGATTAATTGAAACAAGAAATTGCCAAAGTAACCCCTCTTGTGTAGATTGTTCATAAGGAATGTGAGATGTTTGTGTGTATGCTTTCGTGTAAATATTTAATCGGCCCAAAGGAAGGTTAATATTTATTTAGACTGTATACACATCTGCGATGATAAGCGTGTGACAATTATAAGGTTCACATGTGAATAATGATTCGATCCAAAGATAGTTTCATTATTTGACATGAGTTATTGTCAATGTTTGATCATTGCAACAAGATATCACTTACAAGTTAATATTACTGTCCAAAGACTTGATATTAATGTTGTGCCGGTATCTTGGATGGGGATTGTCATTATTTGAATTTTATTTATTATGGTTATTGATGTGAGCATCTTTTGTTTTATTTCAGCTAATGCATCTGCTGCAACAATTTCTGCTAACATCAACTCAATTCCCATGCTAAATGGGTCAAACTTCAAGGTTTGGAAAGAGAACATATTAATTGTTCTTGGCTGCATGGATCTTGACTATGCATTAAGAACTGAACAACCCCAACCTCTCAATGCGGAAAGCACTCCTGATGCAAAGAAGGAGCATGAGAAGTGGGAGCGTTCAAATCGCATGAGTCTTATGATCATTAAGCGCGGCGTTCCGGAAGCCTTCAGGGGCATAGAATCCGAAGGGATTACTAAGGCTAAAGATTTCCTTGCCGGAATTGAGAAGCGTTTTGCGAAAAACAATAAGGTAGAAACAAGCACGCTTTTAGCTCGCTTGATTTCGATGAAGTATAAGGGCAAAGGAAATATAAGGGAGTACATTATGGAAATGTCTCATATTGCTTCAAAACTTAAGGAACTTAAACTCGATCTTTGTGATGAGTTATTAGTGCATCTGGTTCTGTTGTCTCTTCCTGCACAGTTTAATCAATTTAAGGTCAGTTATAACTGTCAAAAGGAGAAATGGACTCTAAATGAGCTCATTTCATACTGTGTGCAAGAAGAAGACAGGTTGAAGCAAGATAAGACAGAAAGTGCTCATTTGGCCTATGCCTCTAAGGATAAGGGCAAGAAAAGGAAGAATGATAAGGAAGCTGCTAAGGGTCCAGTTGAGAAGAAACAACATAAGGATAATCAGGGTTGTTTCTTCTGTAAGAAACCTGGACATATGAAGAAGGACTGTACAAAATATCACGCTTGGCGTGATAATAAGGGTACGTTCCTTTCTTTGGTCTGTTCTGAGGTTAATTTAGCTTCAGTACCTAGAAACACTTGGTGGTTAGACTCTGGTGCTACTACTCACATAAGTGTTTCTATGCAGGGTTGTCTGAGCTACCGAAAGCCAAGTGATGTTAAAAGACACATCTTTGTGGGCGACGGTCAGTCAGTAGATGTGGAAGCAATTGGGCATTTTAGGTTGCTATTAGGAACTGGTTCTTATTTGTATTTAAAAGATACTTTTGTAGTACCGTCTTTTAGACGGAATTTGATTTCAGTTTCTGTATTGGACAAATCAGGTTATTCTTGTTCATTTGGAAACAATCAATTCAGTTTATCTTTTAATTCAAATGTTGTGGGAACCGGTTATTTAAGTATTTTTGACAACCTATATTTGCTTGATACAATTGCTTCTTATAATGAATCTTTGCATGCGGAATCGCGTGGTACTAAGCGTAAATTAAATAAGGAAAATTCGGCGTCATTATGGCATAAGCGCTTGGGTCATATCTCAAAAGGAAGAGTTGAGCGTCTTGTGTCTGATGGCATTTTGGATTCCCTTGATTTTTCGGACTTCGACGTATGTGTTGAATGTATCAAGGGAAAATAGACCAAAGTGAAGAGATTAGGTGCCAACAGATCTTCGGATGTCTTAGAATTGATACATACGGATATTTGTGGGCCATTCCCTAAGGAATCCTGGAATGGTCAACAATATTTTATATCATTCATAGACGATTACTCACGCTATGGGCACCTATATCTTATTCATGAAAAATCTGAGTCTCTGGACATGTTCAAAGCCTATAAAGCTGAAGTTGAGAATCAACTCAACAGAAGAATTAAGACCGTTAGATCTGATCGTGGTGGTGAGTACTACGGCAGATATGATGGTTCAGGTGAACAACGTCCAGGACCATTTGCTAGATACCTAAAGGAATACGGTATCGTCCCACAGTACACCATGCCGGGTTCACCTAGCATGAATGGTGTAGCTGAAAGACGAAACAGGACTCTTAAGGATATGGTAAGAAGTATGATTGCTTATTCTTCTTTACCAGAGTCACTCTGGGGAGAAGCACTTAAGACAACGGCTTACATTCTGAACAGAGTACCAAGTAAAGCAGTTGCTAAAACACCTTAGGAGCTTTGGACTGGTCGAAAGCCCAGTTTAAAGCATTTACATATTTGGGGATGTCCAGCTGAGGCTAGGCCTTATAGGCCAAATGAAAAGAAATTGGACTCCAAAACAGTTAGCAGCTACTTTATTGGTTACTCTGAATGCTCTAGGGGCTATAAGTTTTATGATCCCACACTAAGGAATATTTTTGAGACGGGAACAGCAACATTCTTTGAGGATGTTGAGTTTGGGGGGAGAAATAAGGTTAGAGACATTGCTTTTGAGGAGGAATTGGCTTCAGATCCAATCCATACAGTTACTTTTGACAATATTCAGGTTCCTATACATGTTGTTGCTCAAGAAGTAAATCCGGAACCTCAAGATGATAATGTTGATCAACTCCCTGTTCCAGAAGAACAAACTCAACAACCTCAAGAACCAGTGCCATTAAGGAGATCCACGAGAGAAAGGAGAAATGCTATTCCGGATGATTATGTTGTATTTCTCCAAGAACATGAGGAAAGTAGTGAAATGTTGGAAGATGATCCAATCAACTTCCTTCAGGCCATGAAAAGTTCTAACTCTCAACAGTGGATTGATGCCATGAATGAAGAGTACAAGTCTATGCAAGACAATAAGGTTTGGGAACTTGTCCCATTACCAGAAGGTGCAAAACCAATTGGTTGTAAATGGATTTTTAAAACCAAGCGGGATGCAAACGGTAATGTGGAGAGGTATAAGGCACGTCTTGTGGCTAAAGGCTATACTCAAAAGGAAGGCATTGATTATACAGAGACTTTCTCTCCGGTTTCATCGAAAGACTCATTCAGAATAATCATGATACTTGTTGCTCATTATGATCTTAAGTTACATCAGATGGATGTTAAGACTGCATTTCTCAATGGCGACATTGATGAGATGATCTATATGGTGCAACCAGAAAACTTTGTGTCGGGAGACCCAAAGAATATGGTATGCAAATTAAGGAAATCCTTCTATGGACTCAAGCAAGCTCCTCGTCAATGGTATCACAAGTTTCAACAAATAGTTATCTCGTTCGGTTTTGAGATGAACATTGTTGATGACTGTGTATATCACAAGTTCAGTGGGAGTAAGTATATCTTTCTGGTTCTGTATGTCGATGACATATTGCTTGCCACCAATGATATAGGCTTGTTGCACGAAACCAAGAGATTTCTATCAAAGAATTTTGAGATGAAAGATCTTGGGGACGCCTCTTTTATATTAGGGATCCAGATACATCGAGATCGCTCTCGGGGTATTCTTGGATTATCACAAAAGAGCTATATCGATAAGGTGCTTAAAAGGTTTGGCATGCAAGACTGCAGACCAGGAGATACCCCTGTTGCTAAAGGAGACAAATTTAGTCTCAATCAGTGCCCTAAAGGTAACCTTAAAATTCAGGAAATGCAGAAGATTCCTTATGCTTCGGCTGTAGGAAGTCTAATGTATGCTCAGGTATGTACGCGTCCGGATATTACGTACATTGTTGGGATGTTAGGCAGATACTTAAGCAACCCTGGTATGGATCATTGGATAGCAGTCAAAAGGGTTATGAGGTATCTTCAGAAAACAAAAGATTACATGCTCACATACAGAAAATCAGAAAATTTGGAGGTCATTGGGTATTCGGATTCTGATTTTGCTGGTGTAGGCGTCAAAAAATGCTGAAAGATATCTAAACTCGGCTCTGGAAGAAGACATCCAAAATACCAAAAGAACACAAGTTTGGGTTGTCTCGCCAGCGAGACAGTCTTTACTGTCTCGCCAGGCGAGACAGACTTTACTGTCTCGCCAGGCGAGACAGACTTTACTGTCTCGCCAGGCGAGACAGAATTTTACTATCTCGCCCAGGCGAGACGGAATTTTACTATCTCGCCCAGGCGAGACGGACTTTACTGTCTCGCCCAAGCGAGACAGACTTTACTGTCTCGCGCACGAGACAGTTCTCAGAGGCTCAAAACTACTTTGCATAACCGCCAATACGTGGCCACTAACTGTTCAAGAACGTGGGGAACGTCGTGGGTGAGAATCACGTGAATAACTGCCAAAATAACGGAGTTTGAAACGTGGGGAGACAGTTACAGCGAAAACTGCCAGGAGTATTCATCTTGCGCGACAGTATTTTACTGTCTCGCCGGGCGAGACAGTAAATTTACTGTCTCGCTGGGCGAGACAGCAAACACTGTCTCGCTGGGCGAGACAGCAAACACTGTCTCGACCAGCGAGACAGTAAATACTGTCTCAGAAGACAGTTTTGTCTCAGGGCTATAAATACCCTCCGAGATCATTTCCAGAGGGAGGCGGATCATTTTTGACATTTGGGAGCAGGGAGAGCAGAGTTCCAGAGCTTCTGGCCATTCCTTGACATTCAAGCTTTGACTTGATTTCAAGAAGAACGACTATCTTACTTCGATAGGATATCGTTTCAAATTCTCACTTCGAAAACGAAGGAAGAATCATTAAAGCCTTCACGATTCAACCAGGATCTGTGATTCGGTGGTCCACGAGCTAAAGCGCTCCCGGCACAGGCGAAGATCCCACGCAAGCAGCGATCCAAATAACGATCCTGCGTTTGTTTCTAAAAAGTTGTAATCTTCATTTTTGTTGTGTAAAAAGAGTCTTATAAAAAGGCTACCTCTTTTGAATTTATTGTAATTGATTGAAGATATAATGAATTCGACAACAAGACTAACTTTTGACGAAAACAAACTGGCGACCACAGTGGGAGCCAACGGTCTCGCTGCCGAGACCGTCGTGTCGCAGCCGATCAAGATTCCAGTTAAATCCACGGTCGAGTACGAGTTCGACCAAACCAAGTTTGAGGAATATCTCTCATCGTCCTCTTCAAGATCTTCATTGTCTCGCAAGTACAAGAGGATCTCATCATTGAAGAAGGCTCACACACTAAAGAAGGTTAAATGTGAAGACTCTCACTCAATTGTTGTCGAGGCCTCCCCTCGCAACATTATCCCGGCAACCCCTAAAGCCGGAAGCTCTGCTCACGATGATTTCTCCTCAATTGAGGAATCATTCGACCGAAGTTCGCCAACTCTAACGAAGAGGGCTCGTCAGAGGCGACGCCAACGCCGCGCTCGTCAATTGGCTAAGGACTTAGAACAAACCGATGGAGTACGTTACTATACGGACTTAGAATCGAGGAAACATCAAGTGGTTCAGTCGTCTCAACGTCAAACCACTCATGTTTCTGCACAATTTATGACAGAAGAATGGATTCTTGTTAAAAGGACTCGTTCGACCCTAAAAGAACGTATACAAAAACATCGTGCAAAGGCTGCTCATGCCCGTGCTCTTGTGCAACAAAGACAAGAAGAGAAGAAGAAAACAGTGTCTAAGGAAACACCAAAGAATCACAAAGTATGGATCCTCAAATCCAAACTCATACGAAAATTGGATTTGCAGAACACGAGTTGTGACCGCGGCAGCGACACTTCCTTCAACCGCGACAGCTCATACTGTCGCGGCAGCCTCTTCGACCGCGGCAGCCCCCACTGCCGCGGCACACTATTCAACCGTGACACCAATCACTGTCGCGGCCAAAAGAAATTTCACAAGAGTACTCCCCCGGCTATATCAACGTTCGTTCCGGGTCCGTCTACTGTGTTAACATCCGTTATGTCACCAGTGAAACCCTGGGTCAGTCTTAACCTGTCGAAATCCAAAATTATAATGTTAGATGGTCTCGAAGATCGAGGCAAAGTTCCAGTCAAAGAACGCTTGGGTCCGGTGAATGAACCCCAAATAGATTCTTACACTGGGGGTCGTAAATATCCTCCGATCAGGTCAAAACAACTCCAGAATAGGAAAATTCTAATTTCCACCCGCTTGGAGACTTGTAATAAAACTCAGGAGCCCGTTAAAACTCCGCACCCTCAAGGGGGTGGTTCTAAACGTGTGACTCCTGACATAACCTTGGATCATTCAAAGGCAACAATAAATTGTCATGAGAATGCCAACAAGGTTCTACACTCTCAGAAGAAGACGTGTTTGTAAAAAGACATCGTTATACCTGGGAGGTCATACCAAAAGACGATAGGATTTTTCGGGAATCATACCGATAAATCGTACTATCAAATTGGAAAAGATGACTACTCCAAACGAGAAGTCATCCCGCAAAGAGTCTCAATGTTCCAGAGATTTCTCACCAAAATGTCAAGGCCCAGACCGAGACATTTCTGTTAAAAGCTTGCTGTTCAAGAGGATGAATTCCCTGAAGTCACCATCAACATGGCTGATAAAGAAAAATCTACGCGATATTCAAATCCTGACTTTTCCCTGGGAAGAAAAGTCAAGAGAATGCATGAAGGAATGTCATCAGAGGATGAGCTCTCAGACACTTTTTCTGCAATTGCTTCGGATGATACAATATCTAGCACGGGGCAAATCAGAGAAGTGTTCACAATCACTACTGATCAGTTCGCTCAAATACTTCAAGAAGCTCTAGCCAAACAGCGTGAAGAAATTAGAGTTGAAATGAAGACAGAGATGGAGTCGGCTATCCAACAAATGAAAGAACTTTTAGCTCAACGGCCTCAAACTCTTGAGTCCAGCCAACAAGCCGAGTCCAGCCGTCGTGCTCAGAATGTCATAGACGACAGTGATCCAGAAGTGGATGAAGTCATATTGGTTGATACACCTCCCAATGGCAATAACGCCGGGGTGATTTAACGGACTCTCCCAGTAATAACATTGGGGGTGGTTCGATGGCACCTCTTACAGGGGGTGATCAAGCTCATTCTCCTCAATGTCTTTCGAATGAAGATGATGATGAGAGAATGAAGGAGCTTGAAAACAAAGTCAATACTTTGATGACGGCTCAAGAGGTGAAGAAGTCGGGTATTCCATGTCCCTATCCAAGAGAATAGGATTTAATTCCATACCCGACAAAATTCAATCTAATTAACTTCACACCATTTGAAGGAAAGAGCTCGCCTACTCAGCACTTGATCTATTTCAAGTCTCATTTGGGCATGATATCTGGAAACGAGGCTTTAATGGTCCGGTCATTCGTTGGCACCCTTCGTGGACCCGCCTTCGATTGGTATCGACGTCTCAAACCAGGGAGCATCAACTGCTGGGATGACATGGAAAGTTTGTTCCTCAGCAATTTCTTCGATGATGATACCGAAGTGTCAATCGGAACCCTTTTGGATGAAAAGCAAAATGACGGAGAGTTGGTCGATAATTTTATCAAACGCTTCCGTAACAAGGCAATGAATTGCAGAGATCCTGTCACAGAGGAGTTTATCCTGCAGACATGCCATAACAATCTTTCCATCGATGTCCTGGAAGTCCTGGGGGTCGTACCATCCAAAACTTGGAAGGATTTGAAAATGCGCGGTGAACAAGCTGAACATTTTCTTAAAAGGAAGAAAACTAAGAGGAACCAACCGACGACGTCTGCAATCACTGGGAATGCGACTCTCGACACGAGGTTCCAAAAGGAGTATTCCTTCGAAGATGATGAAGCTCCAACCATTTTGAAATACCTCCTGGCCAACGACAAAATCGAGCTGCCACCTATTAAAGATCAAGAGGGTGCTCAGATGGTTACGGATCCAAACTACTGCGCATACCACAGAAGGGTTCTTCATCCCACTAATATTTGCTTCGGACTCAAAAATAAGATCCAAGCCTTAATTGACTCCGGCGTCATAACGGCAAAACAAGCCAAATGAGGACGCATCTTACTCCAAGGGGTACACGAGTATAAACTGTTTTCTCTTACTCCAATTGGATGCACGAGTATAAACTGCTTCTTTATGTCACTCCAAAGAGTATACGAGTATAAACTGCTTCTCGATCATCCGACTAAATACAACCCGGTCTCACAAAGGAAACTGGGGGTGGATGATTTATGTAACGGGAAGTTCCTAGAGAATCTTATATTCTTAAGGATAACCCGAACATGTGAATGATAATGACGTACTCCTTGTTATACCCAGTTTTACAAAAAAAACTGGGGGTCGATAATTTATGTAACGGGAAGTTCCTGGAAGAATGTCAAATAAAATATTCTTAAGGATAACCCGATTATTATGAACAAAATGAGAAACACTACACTCCCGTTATGATTTGTACTCACACTCCCATTGTTCCTTTGGTCAAACCTTTAAACAGTTAGGACCAAAGCCAAAATCCCCTCTCGATTCGTTCCATGAACGAGAGGTCAACAAATTGAACGATCAAATCTTTAAACAGTTAGGATCGTATCAAACTCTCACATGGTCAAACCTTTAAATAGTTAGGACCAAAGCCAAATTCCCCTCTCGATTCGTTCCATGAACGAGAGGTCCACAAATTGAGCGATCAAATCTTTAAACAGTTAGGATCGTATCAAACTCTCACCTGGTCAAACCTTTAAACAGTTAGGACCAAAGCCAAATTCCCCTCTCGATTCCTTCCATGAACGAAAGATCCACAAATTGAGCGATCAAACCTTATGACAGTTAGGATCGTATCAATCTCCCACCTGGTCAAACCTTTAAACAGTTAGGACCAAAGCCAAAATCCCCTCTCGATTCCTTTCATGAACGAGAGGTCCACAAATTAAACGATCAAACCTTTAAACAGTTAGGATCGTATCAAATTCCCATTTGGTCAAACCTTTAAACAGTTAGGATCAAAACCAAAATCCTCTCTCGATTCCTTCCATGAACGAGAGGTCCACAAATTGAACGATCAAACCTTATGACAGTTAGGATCATTTCAACCCCCACTTGGTCAAACCTTACTACAGTTAGGACCACAACCAAATTTCCTTTCGATTCATTTTGTGAACGAAAGGTCAACTTTTGAATTGGATAATCAAACCTTATGACAGTTAGGATTATTCAAACCAATCCAGATTCTCTAAGTGAAGATCCCACTTCGAGTTTCCTTTGCACCAGGAGATAGAATATAAAATTTTTCCTCTCCAATTCTAGGTTCATCTCTACCAACAAACAAGAGACCAGGAGATAGAATATAAAATTCTTCCTCTCCGATTCCGGGTTCATCTCTACCAACAAAAAAGAGACCTGAATACTCCAATTGGTATACGAGTCTAAACTGTTTCCCTATCCTCAACAGGAAGTTTCTGAAGAATATCATTCAATATATTCTTAAGAATAACCTGAATACTCCAATAGGTACACGAGTCTAAACTGTTTCCCTATCCTCAACAGGAAGTTTCTGGAGAATATTACTCAGAATATTCTTAAGGATAACCTGACAACCTGTGTTCTTATGAAGACTGATACAATTTGATGACAAAAGCTGAATTCACAAGTACAAATTCCAGCTTCGAATCAAGATCTCGACAACGGTCAAGCGATAAACGCGATACCGTGAGAATATTAGCTATTCTACAAAGAACTGAATAGACTAAAGACAGAAGAGATCAAGAGTTGAAGCCATTTACACGATCTACTCAACCAAACATTGAAGGGATCGTAAGTAAAATCTATCTTATCCAAAGTATCCCAGAACTCCTCTATAAAAGAATGAGTCTGGAATACTTTGGAGGGGGTATCTGTAGGCGTCAAAAAATGCTAAAAGATATCTAAACTCAGCTCTGGAAGAAGACATCCAAAATACCAAAAAGAACACAAGTTTGGGTTGTCTCGCCAGCGAGACAGTCTTTACTGTCTCGCCAGGCGAGACAGATTTTACTGTCTCGCCAGGCGAGACAGAATTTTACTGTCTCGCCCAGGCGAGACAGACTTTACTGTCTCGCCCAAGCGAGACAGACTTTACTGTCTCGCGCACGAGACAGTTCTCAGAGGCTCAAAACTACTTTGCATAACCGCCAATACGTGGCCACTAACTGTTCAAGAACGTGGGGAACGTCGTGGGCGAGAATCACGTGAATAACTGCCAAAATAACGGAGTTT
Organism: Asparagus kiusianus; assembly: GCA_022839385.1. Taxonomy (NCBI): domain Eukaryota; kingdom Viridiplantae; phylum Streptophyta; class Magnoliopsida; order Asparagales; family Asparagaceae; genus Asparagus; species Asparagus kiusianus. The sequence goes on from BQKN01030571.1 coordinate 13,347, forward strand.
GAAACGTGGGGAGACAGTTACAGCGAAAACTGCCAGGAGTATTCATCTTGCGCGACAGTATTTTACTGTCTCGTCGGGTGAGACAGTAAATTTACTGTCTCGCTGGGCGAGACAGCAAACACTGTCTCGCTGGGCGAGACAGCAAACACTGTCTCGACCAGCGAGACAGTAAATACTGTCTCAGAAGACAGTTTTGTCTCAGGGCTATAAATACCCCCCGAGATCATTTCCAGAGGGAGGCGGATCATTTTTGAGCATTTGGGAGCAGGGAGAGCAGAGTTCCAGAGCTTCTGGCCATTCCT
>BQKN01030574.1:0-15362 GCA_022839385.1 Asparagus kiusianus
TTCCATTTCGATTGAACTAATTTGAGAACATAAGAACACCACCCAAACAAAAAAAATAAAATCATCAAATTTTCCAAAAAAAGAAATTTATTCACAAAAAGTACTGAAATTGAGAGGGTGGAGAAAGATTACAGGGATCAGATTGGGAAAATTGGGCGCTTCTTCGATCGGATCCAGAGAAGAAGCCATGGAGGAGGATGAGGGCGGCGACGAGATTCAAGAGGCAGACGAGGATGGTGGCGTTCTTGTATGATAGCTTCGACTTCCATGATTGGGGAACTTCCATTAAAAGTTTTCCCAAAATGGAAACCCTAACCCTAACCCTTCAGTGGAAAGAGGAAGGAGACGAGTTGAGAGAGTTGAAGAAGGGCCTTTTGATTTTGGAGAGATCAGTTTGACTCTGTTAGTTGACGGGTAGTTATTAGGTAAATTTTACAAAACCCCCTGAACTTATTTTTTCCCCACAAACCCAAAACCCAGCATCCATTAGATAATATAACTTGCAATGGTGACAAGGAGCACAAGTCGGATATCATATCCTAAACAGATCGGAAAATGGTAGTGACATGCTAAAGACTTTCAAGATTGATTTGAGGTAGAATAGGATGGCTCTGATACTAAATTTGTTGGAGTTGCGAAAACTAGATGAGTAATTGATTTAAGGTAGAATAGGACTGAGAAAGGAGGAACTAGAAAGGAAATGAAAAGTTAGAAGGGAAGATGCTAGCTTGAAGAAACTTTGTTCTAATTGCTTCAAAGCTTGTTTACAATGCTTACATTCATTGCCTATTTATAGGCACATATAGAACTATCTATAGAGCATAGATGTTTTACATGAAACATTCTAGAGTATTGTATAGTATTCCAATCTTCTAGATATATCTTATTTTTATCATATTTCTAGTCCTAGTTATTTTTAGAAACTTTCCATATTATAAGATTATTGTAGAGTGCTCTAGAGAATTACAAATTACTTCTAACATTCCAGGAACGAGGAGATATCGTATTTTGCTTTCCATAATTGATTTATAGTATTCTAGGATCATCAGTTTCAGTTAGCTAATACCTTTTGTGAATGTTCTTCCTTCCTTTGAAGACATCAGCATTTGTAGAAATTTATACAACTCTGATCATTGATGAATAATAGAGACCACATGAGAAATAGATAGATGCATTTAACGCAGGACTATTAATTCTTGAAGGGTGCCACCATGGGCTCATATATTTTGCACATGGACTACGACTAAGAAAATGCAATGCATTTAGGCTGTGTTCAGGCATAAAAGAGGAGAGATACTTTGAGATGATCACAAGATGAGGAGATGAAGTTATAATTATAATGAGCATGGGGGTATGCACAGTAGTTCTGAAGAGTTCATGAACCATGGAGATGGTTGAGTCTAGTTCCTACTTATGTATTAAGAAATAGTACATGCCAAATTGGGAGAGAGCAAGCTCAAGTTGAGGAAAGGAGACGAACAACTTGTTCATTGAGATGGATTTGGACTTTGAGATTCTCTCTCTAGCTGTTACAGTGACTTGAGCTTTATTTCCTCCTCAGAAATAATTCATCCTGGATGCACCACTGTATCTTTTAGTGCACAATGCTGCAATCTATAAAAGGAAGAAAGTAAAATTTAAAAAAAGCATTGCTTCATATCATTATACATGTCATCAAAACTTAAGTAAAGATAAAAAGCACAGTAAAAGGAAGAAAGTAAAATTTAAAAAAAAAGAAGAAAAAAAAAACTTCACCATCATCAATTTTCCTTTCCTCTCCATAAAGCTCAGTCCTTTCGCAAAACTCGAGCCCCATCGGAAGAGGGTTAGCTGCTTATTGTGGGAGTCAATCTTATAATATTTTACGCATTAGCAAGAGATAATCATCTCCTTTCCTATTTAGATTTGAGATACGCATCTATTATGACAAGCAATAATGTGCTTTGCTTGCTTTGTCTCTATTATTTGACTTTGAATTTAACACCAAACTTTACTGTTCCACCAACCCAAAATATTATTACACCAACCCAAAACACTGTTCCATCAACCCTTTTAAGGGCTATTAATAAAGGAGAATGGTGAAGGGTTAGAATATCGAACAGAAATTTAGAACAGAGAGAAGAAAGAGAGATTTGAAGAGAAAAGAAAAAGAGAGTTTTCTTTGAGTGTTCTCCTCTTTGTGTGAGTTTGGTGAGACATTAGAGTGATCTCCCTTTGTAATCTTCTCTTTTGTGATTAGTGAAGTTCTTTGTTGTTCTCGCCCGTGGACGTAGGTTATACTGACCGAAGCACGTTAAATCCTTGTGTGTTGTTCTCTTTGTCTTCACCATGTTTATTCAGTGTTATTATTCTCTACTCGTGTATAGACATCTTTCGTGTCTGTGAAGCTCCCGCTGTAACAAACTGGTATCAGAGCCTGACTTAGAGTACATGTATCTGCTTATTGTATGCTCTATGGCTACCACTAAAAGTGGATCCTCTACATCAGAAAATAAGTAGATAATCATTTACTCTTTAAAGGAACTGAACACTATTCATAAGTACTATTACTATTCATGCGCACGGTTACTGTTCAAAAGTACGTTACTATTCATAAGTACAGTTACTGTTCTAGTGGCTTCAAGATGTCTTCTGCAAAATACAAAGTAAAGAAATTCGATGGGAGAAACAGCTTCAGTTTGTGGAGAGTAAAAATGAGGGCTCTTCTAGTACAACGACTGTTCAAAGTCTTGTCCGAAAAGGATAAGTTGCCAGAATCTATATCCGATGATGAGAAATAAGAGCTGGAGATGAAGGCGCATAGTGTCATACAGCTTTGTTTGGCCGATGAGGTCCTGCGCGAGCTTGCCAATGAAGATACCGCCGGCGGCTTGTGCTCAAGTTGGAGACCTTGTACATGACGAAATCTCTAACGAACAAGCTCTACCTGAAGCAACGCCTCTTCACCCTTCGCATGAAGGAAGGTATGTGGATTACAGACCATTTAGATGAACTTAACACTATTCTTATGGATTTAAAGAATATTGATGTTAAAATTGATGAAGAAGATCAAACCCTTATTTTGTTATGTTCATTACCTCCTTCCTATGAGAATTTTGTTAATAGCATATTATACGGTAGAGATACATTTTCTTTGGAGGATGTCAAATCAGTCTTACATTCAAAAGAGTTGAGGTAAAAAGTGTCTGTTGTAGGAGGAGAGGATCAAACTAAAGGCTTATTCGCTCGTGGTCGTCCCGAAAAGGGTGTTAGTGGTAGAGGTAAATCTAGAAATATATCTAGATCAAAGTCCAGGCCAAGAAAAAATATTGAATGTTATTACTGTCACAAGTATGGACATATAAAACCTAATTGTCTAGTGCTCAAAGTAAATGATAATTCACAGTCGAAGTCTGGGGAGGTGAAATCTTCAGTTGTCACTGTAACTGAAGAGTCTTCTAGTTCACATAAAGTTCTTTTAGTTAGTATTAGTACTCATTCACAAGATGAGTGGGTTCTTGATTCGGGTTGTTCCTACCATATGTGTCCGTATAGGGATTAGTTTGTCACATATCAGTCTATCGATGGTGGGAATGTCTTGTTGGGAAATAACATACCTTGCAAGACTGTTGGTATCAGATCAATTAAGATTAGAACCCATGATGATATTGTTAAAACATTAAACAATGTCCGACATATACCAGAGTTAAAGAAGAACTTCATTTCTTTAGGCACCTTGACTCAAATGGTTTTAAGTTTTTGGCTGAATGTGGAGTTTTGAGAGTTAGTAAAGGCTCTCTTGTTGTGATGAAAGGAAAGAAGGTAAATACCCTCTATATCTTTGAAGACAATACAATGACAGGTTCTGCAGCAGTGTCATCCTTAGAGGATTCAGGTTCTGACACTACATGTTTGTGTCATATACGGTTAGGACATATGAGTGAGAGAGGACTAGATGTATTGAGCAAACAATGTCTGCTTTGTGGTCAGAAAACTAGTTAGCTAGATTTTTGTGAGCATTGTATTTTCTGTAAACACCATAGAGTCTCCTTTTAATACCGGTGTTCACAAAACCAATGATACTTTAGATTATATCCATTCAGATGTTTGGGGTCCCTCTCAGGTTCCAGCAAAATGCGGAGCTCGATTTCTGCTAACATTGATTGATGATTATTCTAAAAAAGTTTGAGTGTATCCTTTGAAGCATAAGAGTGATGTGTTTGCAAGCTTCAAGCAATAGAAGGTTATGATTGAGAAGTAATCAGGAAAGAAAGTGAAGCGCCTCAAAACCGACAATGGAATGAAGTTTTGTTCCGCAGAGTTTGACCAATTTTGCAAGAATGAAGGTATTGTGCATCATCGTATAGCTCGGCATACACCACAGTAAAATGGAGTTGCGGAAAGGATGAACAAAATACTTTTAGAGAGATCTCGGTGCATGCTCTCTAATGCCAGTTTGTCAAAAAACTTTTGGACCGAGTCAATCAATACAACTTGCTATTTGATAAACAGATCTTCTTCTACAACAATTGATTTTAGGACTCCAGAAGAGGTATGGTTTGGTATCCCTGCTAATTACTCTCATTTAAGAGTATTTGGTTGCTCTTCTTATTTTCATGTTAATGATGATAAGCTTGAACCCAGAGCAAAAAAAGTTATCTTTCTAGGATATGCTACTGGGGTGAAGGGATATAGATTATGGTGTTCTGATACTAAATCACCTAAGTTTATTATTAGTAAGGATGCTACTTTTGATGAGAAATCTATGCTTCACCCAAGAAAAGATTTTGTTATTGATACCACATGTACTGAAAAGGAGTCTGTAAGAGTCAAAAATTGCATATAGGTCCCCGAACATAGCTTAATACGACGAGCCGTCGAGCGTCAAATCGTCAGACGACATGGCGACGAGCCGTCGAAACAACAAAGCGGCAAACCGTTAATGACGTAGCAACATGCCACCAGAACGGCAAAGAAAGGGCCCGCACACTCACTCGCCACCTCTAAATGGCTCGCATGATCATCGGCTACCTCCAAGTGGCCCGCGTGCTCACCGGCCACCTCCAAGTGGCCCGCGCGCTCATCAGCCACCTCTAAGTGGTCCACGCGCTCATCAGCCACCTTCAAGTGGCCTGCGTGCTCACCGGCCACCTCTAAGTGGCCTGTGCACTCGTCAGTAACCTCCATGTTAACGAAATGCATGAAGCAAATCGGTGAAGCATACAAGTCAGCAAAACGACGAAATGCGCGTAACGGTGGAACAAGAATGAACCAGAAAAGCCCATGGCAGCCGAGTCGTATCAAAATGACTTAGCCAAGGCCAGGTGGCTCGGCCAAGGCTGAGCCACCATAGGGTGGCTCGCACAGTTCCGAGCCACCGTAGGGTGGCTCGCGCCTAGAAGTGCTAAAAACGCATTTTCGATAGTTTTCTCAGGATTCTTTCGTTCCAGAGCCTCCCCAACTATTTGATATCATCTCTAATCACGATTAAGCGATTATTAACCGAGGATAAGGTCAAATCATCAATTCTTATCCTAAAACGCTGCATCTGAAGCCTATAAATACAAGCATAGGGTCCTATACCCAAGGGATCTAAAATTTAGGCGAGGTGTTGTCCCTGTGAAGAGTGAATCATGAATTTCAGAAAGGCTAACAGATCTTGGTGAAGTTCTTCAGCATAAAGAAGAAGAGTTCGAGAGACCTAGGCTCATGCCCCTTTCCTCTGGATTAAACTTGGTTTTGATCTCGAGAAGAGTAGTAATCTCGCTTGGTCGAGATTGTTTACTTTTGCGAATACTTTCTTTGTGAAGTAAGAGCATTGAATTTTTATTCTGTCAATCGGATCTGATCCGCGATGGTCTATGGACTAAAGCGCTTTCAGCACAGGTAAAAATCTCACACAAGCAGCGGGTGATAAACGTCCTCTTCGTGTGTTTGAAGAGAGTTGTATTTTTTTATTTTATTTGTGTAAGTGAGAAGTCTTATAAAAAGACTAACTCTTTTGAATTCATTGTAATTGATAAACGTATAATAGATTCAATAAATAAATCAACTTTTAATGCAAACACGCTGACGACCACAGTGGGAGGAAACAACCTCTCTGCCGAGGCTATCATGTCGCAACCAAGGATCTAGATCCCGGTTGATGTAGAAGATTACGAGTTCGACCAGACCAAGTTTGATGAATACCTCTCCTTATCCTCTTCAAGATCTTTCTCGTCCCCTAAGTACATGAAGACATCAGCAGGAAAGAAGGCTCGAGGTGACTCTCGCCTAATTATTGCTAGGGCATCCCCTCATAACGCTCCTCCAGCATCCAATGAGGCCGAGATTTCAGATCACAACGACTCCTATTCAGTGTAGGAGTTGTTTAACGAAGGCGTGCCAATTCTGACAAAGAGGGATTGTCAGAAGCAACGCCAATGCCTTGCACGCCAGCTTGCCAAGGCCTTGGAGCCAGTTGACGGGATCTATTATCACGCAGATCTGAAGTTTAGGGAGCACCAAGCACTTCAACAGCAAGCAAATGGCCCCTCCTCCAAGCCATCGACCAGCGAATAGGTCCGTATAAAAAAGACTCGTTCAACTCTCGAGGAGCGCATCCAAAAGTATCGCACGCGTGCCTTAGCACGAAAGATGCAAGACACGAAGGAGGAAAAGGTGGCCAAAAAATCATCAAAAATCATGCTAACAATGGAGGCCGAAATCCAAAATAGCGACTCAGACAAGTGTCGAGACACCCAAAAATTGCGAGCTAGCCAAGCGTGGCTCGGCTAGGGCCAGGCCATCCAATGTTGGCTTGGCCAAGGCTGAGCCAGCAAAGGGTGGCTCGGCCAAGGCCGAGCCACCTCAAGCTGGCCCGTGCTATGGCCGAGCCAGCTCAGCCTGACTAGAACTTGCCTCACCTCCCACGGCCATTTTTGTGTCCCCGTTCGCTTCCGTTCCTGTTCAAGTTAATCCAGTACCTTTGGTGAAGTCCCACGATAACGCGGATCATTCCCGATTCAAGATGAAGATTACGGATCGCCTTGGACCTTTGCACAGGGATCGAGGCAAACTTCCGATCAAAGAATGATTGGATCCGGTGAATGAATCCTAAGTAGCTATTCAAGCTGGGGGTCGTACACGCACTCCCTTTAAGTCAAAGCCATCCCATAAAGGGAAAATTCTGATAACTGTCCGCTTGGGGTTATGTGTCGAAGTCCTAGAGCCCGTTGAGGTCTCACGTTCTAGTAAACATGGTTCCAAACGTGTGACTACTGAGAACGCTAATAAGGTGTCACATCCTTAGAAGAAGATGTATTCGTTACACGATAACATCAAACCTAGGGATTCAAACCAACCACCGATAGGTTGCTCTGGCCACAACGCTGATGAGTTGTACTATCGGGCTAGGGGTACCAAGAAATCTTGAAAGAGAAGTATCCCAGAATTGGATTCTCACTATCCTTTTGAGAGGTTAATCAAGGTAGTATTATCAGAGTGTAGCTATTCCAAGTCCGCTCCACTGAGGGTCTCGGTATTTGAAAGAATCTCCACCGAAGTGTTCAAATCTAAATCAAGACGCTTCTACAAGAAGAAATTTGCCGATCATGATGATGAGCTTCCAAAAGTTACCATGTTCGCGTGGAAAATCGTGTTCTTCTTCATTGAGGATTCCATTACAAACTTTGAAAACAACTTTATGCGTTTTACAAATATCCGGTCTTTTTATAAGAGCCGGTTACAATGGAGATCGAAATAAAGAAAGAAACAAAAAAAATTACAACTTTCCTTTGAACAGATCGCAAGCTCCTGTTTTACGGTTGCTCGCTTTGTGGGGTTCTTTGCCTGCGCCGGGGTTGATTACCGTTGACTACCGCGAGATCTGGATCCAGGCAGATCTACAACGTATTACAGGTATTATCCCACCAAGGAGATAATAGCCGGGAGGGATCGTTTCGCCAAGGAAACGACCGCTCGAATCTCGGAATCTAAGAACCAAGCTTAGATCCGGAGTAGAACGATGTAGATCTGAGGATTAGCTTTTTCGAACTCCTGCCTTGTTTGTCGCGGGTGCTCGCCGAAAACTGAATCCGAGGGTCCAAGCTTCAAGCCTTCACAATTCCGAGTTGAGATGACAATCCGGCAGAGTTTCGGCTCTTTAGAAGTTCAACCAAAAGTCCTCTCAAATGAACGAGTGCCAGGCCTATTTATAGGCACTCAAAAATCTGCCTTTGGCACAATCGGCCACCGAGCCACCCTAGGGTGGCTCGGCTAGGGCCGAGCCACCTTAGGGTGGTTCGGTTCGGGCCGAGTTCCCCCAGGTGCGCTGGTTCCATCGTTTTCCGTTGTTTCCGGTTTTTGTCCGTTGTTCGGCTATTTTGTTGATTTGTTGACTTGATTCCTGATTTGGCAGTAAAACCCAGTCGGTGTTTGAGTTCAAATCCGCTTTGTTGGATGACTCGTTGACTCCCCGAACCATTGACGTTGTTCACGTGCGGTTCGTTAGCTTCGTAGCCTCTTTAGTTCGTTTCGTTGCTCGAACGTCCGTTGATTTGTCGAATCATCATGCCGAGCTAAGCTAAGGGACCTATAGGCAATTTTACACGCCTACAGATACCCCCTCCAAAATGTTCCAGCCTCATTCTTTTATAGAGGAGTCTGGGATATTTTGGATATGATTGTCCCTTACCCTTTGTCGGTGTAACGGGCCCTGGAACGACTTTCGTTCTGTATTCCTTCACTCCTTCAGGCTATTCGGTGCTTTGTCGAATGCTTGTAAAGATTCCGGTGCTGCATTTATTGTCTGACCGTCGTCGGAATTTGAACTTGAAGTCGATTCCTGATTTTTTAATCTTTTAGCTTGTGCTGGTTGGTTCGACGTACAACTAACGCTCGATTGTTGGCGCAGAGTCTTCATTTGCGACGCATTGTCCGGCGTCGTGTTATTGAGTTATCCTTAAGAATATTTTTAGAAGAATACTCTCCAGGAACTTCTCAATAAAAATAGGGAATAGTTTATACTCGTATACCTTATTGGAGTATTCTTTTAGGTTCGAATAATCTGAACCGACTTGAAAATGAGCCCAAAAAGGCAGTAATTTGGCTCAAAAAAAATCTTTCCAACCCTTCCAAATATATGAGAGATGGATTAAATAGGTGAGGAACTGAACCGTAGGTTGATCTGAAGTCATTTCGATGCTTAATTCAGCTCCAATTTGAATTCTGGTTCGAATTTGGTTCAAACTGGTTCGAAATTGGTTCAAACTGGTCCATTCTGGTCCATTCAGACTCAATTTGGCTCATTCTGGCTCAGTCTGATCCACTCTGGCTTGGTCTGGTCCAGCCAAGTTCAATCTGGCTCAATTTGGCTCATTCAGGCTCAATTTGGGCCCATTCTGGCTTGGTCTGGTTCAGCCCGGTTTGGTCTGGTTCAGCCAGATCTGGTTCAAGGCTATAAAAGAGGGATTTTTCTCCTCTTTCTTTTCTTTTCTTCCTCCCATCTAGGGCCGGCCGAACCCCCCCCCCCCCCTTGTTTTTTGATTTTTTCTTCCGTCGAGCATCCGTTCTTCGCCAAAATTTGATCTTTGTCTTAGATCTAGTCTTCCTTTGGATCTTTGACTGAGAAACCTCCCCAAAAATTCCATATTTAGAATTTCTTTTAGGCCCCTCGAGCGCGTGCTGAGAGTTTCCAAAAAGGTCTCATCTTCGTTGGATCTCGAGCCTTTCTTCAGGTAAATCTTTCACAATTATGATCTTTTTCATGCTCAATTTTAATTTAGGCATTTGTAGGATCATATGTGAGGGTTGAGGGTGTGATTTGACGCCTCGAGCTTCTCTTTCAGGGGGTAGATCTGATAAAAAAGTGATCTTTTTTCTGGATCTGACCTCTTTTAACTTATTTTGCAGCTTGTCATGTCGCGTGCTTCGAGAGGTCGTTCCCCTGCTATGTCGGCTGATGGCGCGCCTCCCTCCTATGCTGGTGAGCTATTTTTGACAGTATTTGGAAATTTACAAATTAGTCCCTATTTTCTTGTAAATTTACAAATTGGTCCTTTTTTACCCCACGTTGTTCTCCTTGGCGAGGCAATCGGGAAGAGCCTTGATTCTCGTTGGTGAGGATCGACGCTTCAAAGATATGTTTTGCTTGGTCAAAACCATATCTCAAAATTAAAGGGGGCGATTTGACGCTACATTGCGCTTTATAAGGCAGGGATATGTTGTTGACATACCCTGTGTTGTAATTGCACAATGTGGCCAAATCGTCTCACCCTTTATAAGGCAATGACTCTATCTTAACTATTTGTAAGATGAGTTCAATTTCCTTTTATAATCGGGACTAACCAGTGTTTAACTGTTCACTTTGCAGTGGGATACCCTTCTGGATCATTCTCGTCCCACGCATTCTGCGGGCGTCGTGGCGAGTATTACTCGATCTCCGACGATCCTTCTCCTATTCCAGCTACTCCTCAGTTTGCTCCGGGCACGTCGACTGAGGTTGCCCAGGTGGTGAGGGAAGGTAGTCATCGAGCCATTCGTCAGCTGATCACAGATGCGCCTTTTGTGAAGGATGCCAGCTCTACCCAGCCTCTTCGGAAGAGCGACTTCATGTTTGGCGATTCCGTCGATGACCCAGAAGCCGTATTCATTGACGCTGAGCAGTGGCTTCACAAGACCGGCAGTGGCTTCATATACTTGCCGGAGATTCCTCGGCGTCGCTCATTGACTGAGCTCAGGCGTCAGGCCGTGACACGGGAGATGTCGTGGCGCTTGACGGAGGATCATGAGAGCGTCCATTACGGCTATATCACCCATCAGGCAGCTCCTGGCTCGAGCAGGAGTCACATCACCGGATTATATCCCGGAGTGTTGGGACTAGATGCACCACCACGTAACGAGCTTCTCGCCACTGCTTTGACCTTGAGGAATCGCCTCGCTGCCCTAGGACGGGAGATGCCTGCGACTCGTCACAGGATTTATGGTTGGGTCCACTCTTCGGACAAGTCTTGGTGGAGTCGCATGACGACGTACGTTTTGAGCCGATGGGGCGAGGAGTTGCACGCTTGCGGTTTGTATGCAGCCGTTCGTGCCACCATGTATGGCTTGCCTGTCAGTTTGAGACATTTTTGTGCTTTGTTCGAGCTATATAATCCAGACTCGAACACTTTTCTGACCCGGCAGGGGGAGTTGGGCTTGGCTCTTCACGAGATGCACCGGATTTCTGGCTTGCCCATGGGACAGATGTTATACCAGGAGTACTTTCCCTCTAATCGTGAATTGGACCAGTTGAAGGATCGCATGCCTGATCGCTATGAGACTTTATGGGATCTCACTTGTCATTATCACGTTGCTTTGGCACAGTCTGAACCTTTAGCGAAAAGGACCAAGGCCTCCGTGAGTCTGAAGCAGTTTGCGAACTATTTATTCAAGAACCTGGAGAACAGTTCTGGCGAGGTTATTTGTGAGTTGGCCCCACTTACTCCCTCAGAGGTGAATAGTTTGTTGAAGAAGATTGATGCTCACTCCTACACCACTAGCAGTCCTGAGGGTGGCTTCCCTGCGAAGACCAGATTCAGATCTTTCTTATGGCATGCGACCACTCCGATTCGGCCGATGACTCTTCTTGCCGGTTATCTCGCTATTTGGTTGAAGAAGTGTGTGGTTCCATACCAGTCTGGTGATGCATTGCCTTTAGAGGTGCTCTACCCGGCCGTTCAGCTTGCTTATAAGAAAGAGCTTTCACTTCTTCCGGTGATGGTAGCTGATATTCACCGAGGACTTCGACAGCTTTCCAGTGCCTTCACACGGAAGGAGACCGATTTGCCAGGTCAGATTCCCACTCTTAAGGTGGAGCTTCCGTACGCTTATCTGATGGCTTGGTTCGTCCTCCACCGCTCGGATATGATGTCGGTGCCGAACGCCACAGACCACTCTGTTCCCCTGTTACAGTTGCTTGAGAATGGCAGGTGGGAGGGCCGCGGATTTTCTGATGTCAGACAGCAGCTGCAGGTCCACAAGTGTTGGGCATTCTCCACTTGTTTTCCGCAGTTCTCCGGCCGATACGGCGAGTGCTTGATAGATGATGAGAGGCCGAGGGAGTATCGGACTCACTTAGACATTGGCTGCTTCAACTGGTTGGTGAACATCAGGCCTGGCTATCTGACTTTTCGGGTGAGGGATCAGTGCTTCATAGAGCCATATCTACCCTGCCGATTCGCTCGCCAGTTTGGCTATGATCAGCTCTACATCGGGAATCCTCGTCAGCAGCTTCGGACCCATAGTGGTTTGATCGACGGTCTCCGTGCATGGTTGTGGACCGTGATTGGCTGTACTGGTGCTAAGTTCAGCCTCCCGAGTATTGATCGGCAGTTGAACCTCACTTTCTTGAGCTGCAAGTGGTTACTAGCAGCTAACAAGACTGTCCCCGTGAAGCCGATTGCAGAGATAGAGGCTGAGAAGGCTTCCCAGATTGATTCCCTTAGGATTCGGGAGAACGCTCGTGCACAGAGGGCGCGGAACAAGACTCGCCGAATTGATGAAGAGGGCCAGAGGACATTCCATTCCACAGACGAGGCTTCAGGCGGGGATCCCGAAGATTATGATGACTCTTCTGAACGAGGTTTGCGATTCAACTTTTCCTTTTATTTTCCAGAAATATTGAAACTGACTATGGTTTGACGTTTCAGGGACCACAGTTGGTCATGATGGAGAGTTTCATCCTCCTCCTCAGACGAGACCTTCGATCCCTACTGCTAGGCGGAAGAGATTAGCCCGTAAGCTGCGTGCAGCTTCCCGAGCTTCTGATATGGACTTAGCTGGCGATGATCCTGCCGGTGACGGAGGTACTATCCATCCTGTGAACCATTCTCTTGGTTATTCAGCATATTGATTTATACTTTTCCACCTCTATATAGGAGCGCGTGGGGAGAATGAGATGAGTCCCGATCCTATTCCCGTATCTCCTGATGAGTCTGACCCACCACCCCCTGTAGAGAGGCCTACAGGGGTTGCTGACATTAGAGAGGAGATCAATGTAGGACCCGATTCCATGAATCCAGGTACATCTAACACTGACACCGTATTTCTTTAAATAATACACGAATGAATTTGTGTATCTCCTAACTGTCCTCTACTTCTTGCTTCTTCAGATAATTTGCAGGAGGCGAATCCTGGGAATGAAGAGGCCGATGCACCCGTGAGAGGTAACTCATTTCCATTAGTTGTAGTCTCTTCACTTTTCTTTGGCACTGATATTCTTTTATGTCAGATTTCTCCATCGATGACTTCGACGAGGGAAGCTTGTTTGCGGACACTCCTATGATGCGCTACATATATAGCTCTCCTCAGATCGATGACCAGTTACCTGGGGATATGTTTTCTGAGCCCGCCTTCGCTGGAAATCCTGAGGATGGTTCCCTTGAAGGTATGTGCTTCTTTCTGAGTTACTTATAGGACTAGCCAATCTTGACTAATGCAACTATAATGGAACGCCTCTGCGAATTCCGTTTTGAATCTGGCAGGAGCTTTTGTTGAGAAAGACCCTGTCGAGCCAGCTGTGATACCAACTATACCAGTTGATGCACCTACAGCCGTCACACCTTCACTACCCCCAGCGGTTCAAGAGGAAGAAGGTATAAGTTAACTCATTGAAGAGTGTTATTCCTTTTTCTTATTAAGACTTTTGACGGACTTCTCCCTTTTTTTTTTGTATAGGGCGTTCTTCTCGTCTTCATGTCTTAGTGAAGGAGTTGTTATCCGACGACGATCCCGACAAGATCGTTATTTGTCTAGAAGTTCGCTCCTTCTTCTCCTTTGTGAAGGCTATGATTGGCAAGCTCTTCCACAGCGGACTTTCCCTTCACCAGTTCAAACCTTTCCTTAATTCCAGAATCAATTTGATAAGGGAGGCAGGATACCCAGATTTGGCGAAGGCCATAGTTGACGATCTCGACTGCTTAGAGCGTGAGCTTCAGATGTTTCGTGAGCTTCGAGATACCGGTGCTTCTTCCTTCATTGCTACTGAGCTGGATACTCGCTTACAGTCACTGTGCGAGACTCAGCTTCTTGATGATCTCGAGGTTCAGGTGCAGCGAGACCGAGTAGCTCGAGTTGAGACTGGCCTGGCTACCAGGTTATCTTCACTTGCCGAGCTCGATTCTTCTCTCACTTCCTGTGCGGCCGAGATAGACCAGCTCAGAAGAGCACTCCGTGAAAAGGAGGAGACTTTTGATGTTCTTCAGATGACGAAGACACAGGACCAGCAGACCTGTACGGCTTTGTCTGATGAGTTGAAGTCCTTGAAGCAGAAGCTATCCGAGACAGAAGAGACTGCTGCGAAGACTTCGGCCGCCACTGAGGAGTCCATTAGGGCTGAGCTTAGCCAAGCTTATGATGATAAGCTGTCTAAGTTCAGTCAGCAGATTTTTAGCCACGGGCTTGATGTTTGATTTTGTTTACTGAGTGATTTGACTTTTGACTCTTTTAGTGAATTCCCTTTTTATCTTTATTATGATTCGTCATTCCATTTGAAATGATTGACCACAATACTCATAGGATTTTTGGCAAACCCTCAGCCATCAACGGGTTTGGTTAGCCTTTACCGACTACCGTTTGAGTCGGGCTAGCACGCGATTTGTTTAAATCCGCTCGCATGTAACGTTATGCTCAGAGATTGAATTCTCTGAGACTTTGTGCTATGATATCGAATACATAGACTTCGCCATTGTTACGGGAATAGGCTACCCGGCGACACGTGTGAGGTGTTGGCTTTAGGATTTTTGGCCAACCCCCAGCCTCTAACGGATTTGATTAGCCTTTACCGACTACCGTTTGAGTCGGGCTAGCGTGCGGATTGTCTAAATCCGTTTCGCACGTGACGTTAAGCTAAAAGAGTTAACTCTTTTAGTGCTACGGTATTGAATACGTAGACTTCGTCTTTCTCCTGTGAAAAGACTAAACAGCAACGTGTATGAGACGTTGACTTAGGATTTTTGGCAAACCCTCAGCCTTCAACGGATTTGGTGTGCTCTTACCGACTACCGTTTGAGTCGGGCTTACATGCGGATTGTTTTAATCCGTTCCGCATGTGACGTTGCGCTAAAGGAATGAACTCCCTTAGACTTTGTGCTACAACTTTGAATATGTAGGCTTTGCCATTGTTATGGGAATAGGCTACCCAGCAACGTGTATTAGACGTTGGCTTATCCCTACTTAGGCTTTGGGACAAAGGACCCCAGAGTCAGGCTCTGGTATCTTTTTCTACGGATAAAGACCAAACCGGCGACGTGTGTTAGGCATCGACATATCCCTTCTTAGGATTCAGGATAAAATTCCCCATGCGTGTGAGGCATGGATTTCGGTGTTATTAATAACAACCTGCCACAATGTTGAATATGCGGACG
>BQKN01030577.1:0-27953 GCA_022839385.1 Asparagus kiusianus
ATCTTCAATATTTCAAAATTACTCACTCAAGTCATGGAAATTTATATCACATCCCTCAAATTATCACAATATATACTATTAGGTCCCCTGGTTAACGCCAGTTAGATTTATAGAAATATTTCTTTAAATCTATCTTTTTTACCAGTTTACCTTGATTTTATATTATAAAAATCCAACCCATTTAATTTGAACATATTTTGATCCGTTAAAACGTGAAAACCCAAATTCATTAAAAACTTCTTTTTCTCCAACATATAACGTAGATAGGAGACTAGTTTCTAAAACATAATCATCTTATAAGTACAAAAAGTTATGATTTGTGTGGAAATTTAAAATAAGAATAGGGAGCAATGACTTTAAAACTATTAAGAATTAGAGGTTCGTGACAACATAAACAATATATATGTTACTATGATTAAAAAGTGATATTTTTATCCAATTTCAATTAAGTATGGAACATTAAAAAGATATATGTATCATTACAATCTAAAAGTTAAGATCATTGGAGACGGATGAGAAGCCGTCGCTAATACTTATTGGCGATAGAAATACCATCTATCGCCAATAAGTATTGGCGACGTACGGATCCCGTCACCAATACTTATTGGCGATGGGAGAACATTGGTGATAGACATGGTTCGTCGCCAATAAGTATTAGCGATGAAAAAACATTGGCGATGCCAATAACCAGTCGCCAATACGAACATTGGCGACGTACAGATCCCGTCGCTAATACTTGTTGGCGATGGGAGAACATTGGTGACAGACGCGGTTCGTCGCCAATAAGTATTGGTGACAAAAAACATTGGCGACGCAAATAACCCGTTACCAATATAAATATTAGCGACGGGTAATAGCCGTCACCAATGTTTTCCCGTCGCTAATAGTTATTGGCGACGGCAAAACATTAGTGACGGCCATTACCCGTCGCTAATGTTTGTATTGGTGACGGATTATTAGCGACGAGTAATTTTCCGTCGCTAATGTTTGTATTGACGACGGATTCTAAATCTGTCGCCATTGTTGGAACTAATTTAAAGATTTGAGTTCTTATGCAAATATGACTTTTGAAGGGTTCTTTTGCAAAATTCCCTTTCCTTATCTAATTCACATACGCGTTATTATCCTCTGTCATCTTCCTCATTCACCGCTTATTCCTTTCTCCGAGCATTAAAAGAAAATCCCGATGATTCCTCCATCATTCCTTCTTTTCCTCCAAGCGAAAATATCGTCCTCATTACGGCAATGTCGGCGGCCTCTCCGAATGTGAATTCCTCCTCCTTGATGATAGCGATTATTCTAACGAAAAATCAAGATTGCTATAAAAGGGGATCTCAATGAAGGATGAAACGTACGGAAAAAAAAAACAGTGAGCAATCCCTAATCTCCCTCTTATTCTCTACAATATTTGATTTCTGATTTCAATTTTCGGGCAAAAAACATCCATTGAGCAGAGATCAAAGTTTCGCAGTAAACTTTGGTGCCGGCTTTCTCGGGGGGTTCTTACCGCTAGGCGTGGTCGCATCAAATCGTCTCTGCGAAGGCGGCGACTATTGTTCTAGGGCAGTGATCACACGATTACCCCTTTCTCAGGCCTGCGTTTCTAACCTTCTGGAATTTCTATTTTGATTATTTTGCCGTGGTTTTATTTCTAACAGTCTAGAACAATAGTCAGAATTATAAATTCTATATATTTACTTCTGCTGCAAAAGTAGTTTTCTTCAAAGGATCTGATAATTTGTTCGCAACCTCAATAATATTGTGGTCTCTGTTCTCTGCTGCATATCTTCACGTGCTTTATAAGTATCATAATTACTTTTGGTGCATGTTCCTAATCTCTAATTGTCTAATTTATTTGATTGCTGAGTGAAAGAGCGATATCATTTCTCTGTTAAGCGTTTATTTCTTTCAACAAGAAAAAACACTTTGTTCATGCTTGTTTTGCTCATTATGCTAGTATCTTCTCTTTGAGCATATATTTCATTCAGCGTATGTTTTCCTTGATCAACATTTGAGTGATAAAGTTCTTGATAGTTTTGGATTTTATTGCTGGTTAATATAGAACTTTAGAAATAGATTCAAATAGCTTGCCAAAATTATTTCTTGCTTGTCATTGACATATTTCATATTTAATCAAATTATTTGTATCTGTTGCCTTTGAAAACTATCCAGACAATAATAATAATAATAATTAATTTGAGTTACCACCACTTTGATTCTTCACTGTTTCATATCATTCAATTGCTTTACTAATATATAAATTCATTTGCAAAGTATATTTGTTAGATTAATACTTGCTACAGCTAACTTTTATTTAGAACTTTGCATAACCACAAAGCAATTTTATATCTGCACCTTTAATAGTGTCAGTGTGCATATACTTCATATTTATCCATTCTTGTGAGTTTTAAATTTTGTGAACCATTGTTATAAGTCTATATCTCACAAACAAGTTCTTTTCAGATCATTTGAATTACCAAGACTAGCAATTTTATTTTCAAACTTTATGGCTAGTTCTGATCTATCTAAGTCAGCCAAACCTGAGAAGTTCACCGGTTTGAACTACAAACGATGGGCTAATCAGATGAAATATTGGCTTACAACTTTAGGACTTATTTCTGCTATTGACTCTGATTTTTCTTTATCAACACCTACACCCTCTTTATCATCACAAGCTGAACCTACCTCCACACCTACCACAACATCCGGAATTTCCAAATCTCCTGAGGAAATAAACTTTCATTGTTACAACCGAATCCTTAGTGCTCTTTCAGACAAATTGTATGATATTTATTATGAGTATAAGGATGCAAAAGAATTGTGGGTAGCACTAGAGTCTGAATATGGTTTAGATGATGCTGGTATAAAACGTTTCTCCTCATCCTCCTTTAATAAGTTTGTTATGGTAGATAGTAAACCCATCAATGATCAGCTTCATGAATTTCAAGACTACATACGATACCTTCAGTCGAAAGGAAATACTTTCTCTGAAGAATATAAGGTATCTAGTCTTATTAATAAACTTCCTCCTTCTTGGTCTGATTTTGCTAAAGATCTCCGTCATCTACAGGGTGACTTGACTCTTGTACAAGCCCTCAAAGGTATTAGGATAGAGGATCAACATAGGCAAAACTCCAAACCAAAAAATGAAATGAAAGCAAAAGTAAACCTAGTGGAAGAAAAGCCTAAGAACTTTAGAAACCCAAATCACAAACCCAAGGGCAAGAATTTCAAGAAAAAGAATCATTCTCAACGTCCTAACCAACATCCCAATCTCTCTAGAAACCATAAACCTTTTAGCCAAAAGTCTGAGACTAAATTTTGCTATGTTTGTGGGAGAACCAATCATCTTTCAACTCAGTGCTACTACCGAAAGAAAGCTCCTATCAAGACTCCTGTAGGCAGAAAGGGTGAAGAAGGTAGTCATAAGGTCAACATGGTAGAAAATAACTCAGGCTCCTTTAGGTTACCGTCCTCCTCTTATGTTGTAAATTGTACCATTTTTTCTGATGACTGGTGGTTGGATTCTGGAGCAAATATTCATGTATCTTCTGATCGCTCTTGGTTTTCAACTTATCAGGAATCAAGTGGAGGAAGTGTAATTCTAGCAGATGACTCGACTAGACAAGTAATGGGAAGTGGACGTGTGGACCTAATGATGACTTCCGGAAAGATTTTGACTCTCCACAATGTCCTACATGTACCATTACTTAGAAGAAATCTGATTAGTGAATCTGTTTTATTGAAAGTTGGATTCAGAATTGTTAAAGAGTCAAATAAGTTTGTAATTACCAAGAATGATATATTCATTGGTAAAGGTTTTGTTTGTGATGGTCTTTTTAAGTTGAATGTAATAAGATCCTCTGATAATAAAAGTTCTTCTTCCATAATTTTAAATGTTGAATCTTGTGACAAATGGCATGGAAGGTTAGGACACATAAACTATGGAACCATTAGAAAAATGACATCCTTGAACTTGATACCCAAAACTAAGATAGATCCACCTTCTAAGTGTGAGATATGTGTTCAAGCTAAAACCATTAGACAACCTTTTCACTCTATTCATAGAGATTCTGAACCTCTAGAACTCATACATAGTGATGTTTGTGATTCAAACAGAATTCTTACTAGGGGAGGAAGAAGATACTTTGTAACCTTCATAGATGATCATTCAAAGTATTGTTATACATATCTTTTCAAAACTAAAGATGAAGTCTTAGAAAAGTTTAAGATATATAAAGCAGAAGCTGAGAATCAAATTGAGAAGAAAATAAAGATCCTAAGATCGGATCATGGGGGGGAGTATACCTCAAATAACATGACCGAATATTGCCAAGAACACGGTATTATTCATGAGGTGACTGCTCCCTATACACCGCAATCCAATGGAGTTGCTGAAAGGAAGAATAGAACTCTCATGGATATGGTAAATTGTTTGCTTCTCAGCTCAGGAGCACCTAAAATCCTATGGGGTGAAGCACTCCTATCTGCTTGCTGCATTCTTAATAGGGTACCTCACAAAATATCTGATATCTCTCCCTATGAACTTTGGAAGGGTAGAACACCTAGAATAGATTATCTTAAGGTTTGGGGATGTCTAGCTAAGGTAGGGATACCCGAACCTAAGAAGAGGAAAATTGGTTCAAAAACTGTTGATGCTGCATTTATTGGATATGCATTAGATAGCAACGCAAACCGGTTTTTAGTAGTCAACTCAGATATTAGTGATATAACCAACAACACTATCATTGAGGCTCGAGATGCTGTATATTTTGAAGATATATTCCCTTTCAAGACTAGGATTCCTAGTGAGCTTTCTTCTCTTTCCCCTTCTAGATTTGCCTCATCTTCTAGTACTCCACAATCGATAGAAGTAGAACCCAGAAGAAGCAAGAGAGGAAGAATCGAAAAGAACTTCGGAGAAGAGTTCTTTACTTTTTTGGTTGAAGGTGATCCAAACACATACCATGAAGCCATGAATTCTTCTGAAGCTCCTTTTTGGAAAGAAGCCATAGATAATGAAATTAAATCTATTATAGAAAATAACACATGGGTTTTAACTGACTTACCTCCAGGATGTAAACCAATTGGTTGTAGATGGATTTTCAAGAAGAAATTAAGACCTGATGGAACCATTGAGAAATATAAAGCTAGACTAGTAGCAAAAGGGTATACTCAGAAAAAGGGTATTGATTATTTTGACACATACTCACCTGTAGCTAGGATTTCTTCTATTAGAGTTCTTCTAGCCTTAGCTTCTATTCACAAGATGATTATTCACCAAATGGATGTTAAGACCACTTTCTTAAATGGTGATCTCGAAGAAGAGATTTATATGGACCAACCAGAAGGGTTCATAGCCAAAGGTCAAGAAAGAAAGGTCTGTAGATTGATGAAATCTCTATATGGGCTTAAACAAGCTCCTAAACAATGGCACCAAAAATTTAACAAAATCATTGCGGAATATGGTTTTTCTATCAATGAGTTTGATAAATGTGTTTACTCAAAAGTTATTCATAATGATTGTGTCATCTTATGTCTGTATGTAGATGATATACTCATTTTTGGGACTTTAATCGAAGTCGTTCTAGAAGCTAAAAATCATTTGTCAAAGAATTTTGACATGAAAGATCTTGGAGAAGCTGATTTGATTCTTGGAATGAAAATCTCCAAAACTCCTAAGGGCATTTCTTTGAGCCTATCCCATAGCATAGAGAAAATGTTAGAGAAATTTGAATTTCATAAGTGCAAACCTGTAAGTACACCTTATGATTCCTCTATCACCTTGAACAAACATGATGGTGAACCTATATCCCAACATAGATATTCACAATTGATAGGCTCTCTTCTTTATGTGACTAATCGTACCAGACCTGATATTGCTTATGCAGTAGGTAGACTAAGTAGATACACTAGTAACCCAAGTCAGGAACACTGTAATGCATTAGAAAGAGTCTTTAGATATTTAAGAGGTACAACAGACTATTGTTTAACTTATTCTGGATACCCTGATGTGATTGAAGGGTATAGTGATGCTAACTGGATCACTGATTCTGACAATGTGAAGTCTACTTCTGGATTTATTTTTATGCTTGGCGGTGCTGCTATATCTTGGAAATCTTGTAAACAAACAGTGATTGCCAGAAGCACTATGGAGTCTGAACTTATAGCTTTAGATTCTTGTTGCTTAGAAGCTGAATGGTTGAAAAACCTTATATCTGAACTCCCTTTTGTGTCTGGACCTATTCCTCCTATATCTGTTCATACAGACTCCAGATCCACTATAGAACTTTTAAAACAAAATACCATCAATAAAAAGTTGAACAGACATCTGCAGATAAGATTTAAATCTGTGCAGAACCTTATGGGAAAATATGTTGCTTTGGAGTTTGTGAAGTCAGAGAAAAATTTGGCAGACCACTTGACAAAGGGTCTATCTAGGAGTGCAATCCTAGAATCATCGAGGGGAATGGGGTTAAGCCCATAGTAGAGTTCACTGACAGCGGGAACCCAACCTTTGATTGATGAATTATTCTCATGAAAAAGGTTCAATGTGGTAAAAACAAGCTGGATTGGTGATCTCGTGTGGAGCACTGACCTTCGGAGTTATACTCCTTTTGTAGTGTTGGATGCATTTATGACTTGCACCATGTTAGCTACTCCCTCATTCCTATGGTGACAGTGCTCTTATGATGTGACTGGGCAGGATGAGTTTTACTCTTAATAAGTCCAACCTTTGTGGAGGGTACAATCTCCAGTCGCAGTACCCTTGGAGGACTTACCTACGTGAGAGGAACCGTGACGGCCGCGGTTGGGGACATGGGGCTGAGTCCTAGTAACTCTAATGAGACGGTTATTGTGAGCATGGCCATTATCGCTCCGACCCGTTCGCTCAATAAATGCATGCATATTATGTGTGCTTTTGTTAATTTCTGATCAAGGGGCCTAATTCAAGGTCTAATCCATTATGCCTCTCAGATTGCGACAAATGTCACTAAGTAAAGATTCAAAGCCGAAAGCTATCTTTACCGAATTCATAATATGAGGTTGCCCGACCTATATTTTATTACTGTTATCATTGTTGTTATTATTATTTTCTTTTATTCCCCAGAACTCAATCTTTTGGGGGGGATTGTTGGAACTAATTAAAGATTTGAGTTCTTATGCAAATATGACTTTTGAAGGGTTCTTTTGCAAAATTCCCTTTCCTTATCTAATTCACATACGCGTTATTATCCTCTGTCATCTTCCTCATTCACCGCTTATTCCTTTCTCCGAGCATTAAAAGAAAATCCTGATGATTCCTCCATCCTTCCTTCTTTTCCTCCAAGCGAAAATATCGTCCTCATTACGGCAATGTCGGCGGCCTCTCCGAACGTGAATTCCTCCTCCTTGATGATAGCGATTATTCCAACGGAAAATCAAGATTGCTATAAAAGGGGATCTCAATGAAGGATGAAACGTACAGAAAAAAAAACAGTGAGCAATCCCTAATCTCCCTCTTATTCTCTACAATATTTGATTTCTGATTTCAATTTTCGGGTAAAAAACATCCATTGAGCAGAGATCAAAGTTTCGCAGTAAACTTTGGTGCCGGCTTTCTCAGGGGGTTCTTACCGTTAGGCGTGGTCGCATCAAATCGTCTCTGCGAAGGCGGCGACTATTGTTCTAGGGCAGTGATCACACGATTACCCCTTTCTCAGGCCTGCGTTTCTAACCTTCTGGAATTTCTATTTTGATTATTTTGCAGTGGTTTTATTTCTAACAGCCATTACTCTATTTTTTACTAGTGACTATAACTATTTTCTTAATAAATTAACTTCTAATATCACTACTCAAAAATAACACCCCACTTCATAGATTATTCAATCTTACACCTGATTTACCTTTCTGCGAGTCATTCATTAGATGTGAATGTTATCCTTTGTTGCATCCCTAATCTTGACACAAACTTGATAATCATTTTGACCGATGTATATACATAGGTTACAGTACAAATCATCATGGTTACCTTTGCTTCATTAATTTCCGGACGTATATATGTATTGTAGACGCATAAAATTTTTTATGTCTCCACAAGTCACAAGCTTAATTAATTAAAGGGCTTAATACCTTTTGATAAGTTTTAAAAGTGAAATCAACATGAGGATACTTACATCTTATATAAAAGTTAACTTGAAGATAGCCTCTCTATATTAATTAATTCAGAGAGACACATCTTCCTTTGTAGTTGTCAAATTTGATGAGCTCAACTAGTCTTATCAATGAAACCTGCTATATCCTGCTAATAACCCAAGTAATAATCCTCTCTCTAGAGTTGGCACGTGTCCCGTAACTGCTAATTTTTAGTTTTGCCTCAGCCTAGGCCAGGACAACTTAAGCAGCATAAGTGCAACTTAAGTTGACAGGTATCCTATACAAACATCCTCTGTTGGAGGTTGGATGAACTTTGAGCTTTAACGATGATATTCATTGAGGTTGGATTTTGTTGATTAATTTGAGTTTCATTTTGTTTTACTCATTATTTACACACACAACCACTTGAGTTTTAGTATTTCACATCAAGTATAATTGGGTTGTGAGAATGATTCATTGAAGAGATAAAAATTTCGTTCTCATATATTTAGAGAATAAATTCCTTAATCACACTTATTGTTAAACACAATGTAATACACAATGACACTTAGAGGAGTGGTTGGGAGAGACCGGGGTCAATTCCAAAAGGAGTATGTTGGCTGTAAATCCTAGGGAGAGGTTGTAATTCAAAACACTTGAGGAATGTGACACTGGTAGTCCAACACTTAGAGAAGTGTGGCTTGTGGGATTTACACCGTGTGAGTTGTAAAAGTTATCGATGATCTTTGAAAACTGTCTGTGTAGTTTTTAAGATATAGTGGAGATCTCCTCGTGGTGAGGAGCGGAGACGTAGGTGTTTGGGGAGAAAGTAGATGTCTTCATTGATGTGTTCATTACAACTTTAAAGTTACAATAAAAATAAAAGTTAATCTTTTTATAAGACTCTTACACAATGAAAACAAAAAAGTACAACTCTCATCAAACAGCGCAACGGACATTTATCCTTCGCTGCTTGCGTGGGATCTTGGCCTGTGACAGGGATATTGATATCAGTGGATTACCAAACAATCAGATCAGATCCGGAGCTTTGTTGATTCACGAAGGAATCAAGAAACCAAAGTAATTATCTCAATAACAGCGAGATAATCACTCTTCTCGAGATCACCGCAATGGGGCAATCTCAAGGGAAGGAAGCGGG
This sequence comes from Asparagus kiusianus, assembly GCA_022839385.1. Classification (NCBI taxonomy): domain Eukaryota; kingdom Viridiplantae; phylum Streptophyta; class Magnoliopsida; order Asparagales; family Asparagaceae; genus Asparagus; species Asparagus kiusianus. The sequence continues at coordinate 9,275 of BQKN01030577.1, forward strand.
AACTGTAGATCTGATAAGCTCCTTTTCTTTATGCTGACGAACTCGATCCGATCTCCTCCTCTCTTCTGAAATTCATGCTCTTTTAGTCTTTAATTCAGCAGGGCCTCGCCGACGCTCGACAATTCCAGATTTGAAAAAATAAAGGTCCTGGGGCTGTATTTATAGGCTTTGGAACCTCTGTTTTCGGATAAAAATGATCGGTTTACTCTTATCTTTAGTTGTAACCACTTAACCACGTTCTTGGATGATATTTTATCAGTTGGAATAAATCCAGACAATTAACGATCGAAAAACAGCTTAAATCTGCCAAAAACTGCTTTTGGGGGCTGCGGACACCCGTGGGTGTCTCGGCCAAGGCTTGGCCGAGACACCTCTTGGTGTCTCGCCCAAGGCTTTGGCTAAGACACCTATGGGTGTCTTAGCTTTGGACTGAGCTTGGTTTGGCGCATTCTGTCCGTTTCCGTCATATCTTCATCGTCCGAACTCGGAATCACGCAATTCAAAATACGTCGGAAAGCTGACGAGGAGATCTACGAGCTTCCATGATTGAATCATATATAGAGTAAACGGGACATGAGGGGCGCTTTGTCTTTCATAAGCAACGCGTAGCTCCCGATCCATTCATATTTTCATTTGTAGGCTGTCTAAAAATCATAATAGATAGTTGACCCCGTCAGACTTTAACCAACAGTCTTGACTAAGAAGGTTACAATCAGACGACTTTCATATTAACAAAGGAAGGCTATAATTGGAGGATTCTCCTATAGATTAAGAAGGGATTACAAGTCAACGATTTCTTTAAACCAAGGTGCGGAACTCATCCCTGCATCCCAAAGTTGAAATACAAGTGATTACGTTCCAGAGTCAAAGCAACGCAATCACTACATCTTCAGCTACTAACGTAGCTCAAACACAGCATAAACGTAGTGTTTTCAACCGCTGAACGCAACACAAACACGGTACCGATTCAACCACGGATGCAGCTCAAGTTCAGACGCTAACACATCATCCAAAGGCATATGTTTGAATGCAGGTTCATGCCCAGAACACAAATCAAGGCTTTGACTCGTTCAAACGTGATCTAAACAGTCCCTAAAATCGTTTTTCACCCATGATCTGGGGAGTGGTTTGAGTGGGTTATTATACCCGATTAATAGGGCGACTAAACTCCCATTTAGGAGCAGATTATGGGGACAGTTACACCCTTAATCTCTCTATAAATTCCAACAAATTCCATAGAGTAAAGAGATCGGATTTCTATGATCTGAGGGGGATTCTTTCAGCTAGAGTTTTTAAGATCGATCTTCCAAGAGTCGAGATCAAGGGCCGGGCTTGGAAGGCAGTCTTCAGCAACAAATAATTCAGATACTTGGCCTATTAACTGATTATTCAGTTTTAATAACTCTGTTTAATAGAGTTCTAACTCATTCTGAGTTACAAAACTCGTTAAGATTTCTTAATCAAACTCGTCACATAAGTCAGTTGTTCTAGTGAATTGAGGTGTTCGGATCGTCAACGGAGAGCAAATTCGACGTGAGTATTCGAAGGAGGCACTCCATCGCTACCGTGAAGAACCCAGAATTAAACAAAGAAGAGAATTTAGATCAATTCCCCTCTCTTTTGTAATCGAAAATCCAAATTGTAATTGAGATTGAGAGAATACAAATCAAATACATTTCTTTCAATTTTTCTTTTTATTATAAATTTTCTACCAAACAAAAGATGGCGACACCGCTAGGGATCAGCTTCTCTGATGAAGAAGTGGTGGTGCAATCCGATGTTCATCTTACTGGAACAACCGTCAAAACTCTCGTTGTAGAGTTTGATCATGCCAAGTACGAGGAAGCTTTTTCCTCTAGATCGCTTAGCCCAAAGGCTATGCGCAACATCACAAGATCTCCAAAGGGATCAAAGATCCGATTGCTATTGAAACACCAAAGAAAGCCCTCTTCTTTGGCCCAGGGTCATCAGTCAGCCCCGTCCCTGGAGGATGAGGCTCTGCCTTGGCCGAACTCGTTCAACGAGTTGAAGATTCGACACCCGCGCTAACACGACAAGTCATGAAAAGGCCTATGACGGAGGTAGGTCCAATCAGCACCGACGACATTGCTGCCAAGGCATTGAAACAAGCTAAGAAGAATGCAGCTCGAAGAAGGAGAAGATCCATACGACGAGCTCATCTACAAGATAGTCAAAATCTGAACCAACGTGAAGGACGCATTCTTGAACCTCCACCTGAACGCATACTTTATGGTAATGAGCCCCATTATGAGCCTCGCGTGATACAACTTAAACGCGAGCCTCATCAACACATGGTTTACCTAAAACAGGACCCTTAAGGGTCTGTTCCATCAACCAAACATAGGTTTCATAAATCTAAATGCGACCCTCGAGTTTCTTCTCTAGATCGTGACATGGTCTGCCAAGTTCAAGGGGGTTGACATGGGTTTAAAATTCATGTCTGACAAGAACTAGTCTCACCTACTCAAGGGCAGGGGGTTCCATTTTCGTCCTCATGCTCGGTGAGGGATTCCTCCCAAGTTTTTGATTTACGGGAATTACTCTCTAGAGGGAAACTGGTGTAACAAGCAGCTCATTCATGTTAATGTGATCGGCTTATTTTCGTAGTCCTTTCAGAATGCCACTGCTGTGCACCTGAACCTCGGCAATCTGTGTTCGATAGATTGACAAATGTCGCCAGGACTGCCAAATGACAACATCATCATAAGAAGAAGATTTCTGAAGCCAAATATCCCGAAGTCACTATTAACGTGATAGGCAGAGGAAAGGCCTCAGCTCATAATTTGGATGAATCAGAAAAAAGCCATTCCCCGACTGTCAGGGAAATTTGTGATGAGTTTGAAGGGATATATCTCCACACTCGAACCCGAACAGGAGCTATCCGCTTGGTTAACTATCGCAAGTTGGCTAAGGGGATTACTTCCGATGATGAACATTCAGCAATTGCTGAATCTCAATCCTCAAGCTCTATCATAGCACGAGAGGCTCCCGTGTATATGACTGGAGGCCCTGGCGACTTAGCAAAATGAGTCGATGAACATCAGGTCATGCTCCAAGCGTAGCATGAGATACTTCTTCAGATGAAGGACATGTTGGCCCAGATCCTTGCAGAAAAAGGCCAAAGGCCTGAATCTTCCCGGAGAACAATTTCAAAGGGAAAGCAAAATGCGCCTGAGGATTCAGAACGCGAAACTCACAACCTGGAATCCTCTTCTGAAAAGGAGAAGGAGATGAAAAGAGAACTGAATTCTCAGTCATCTAAGGTCGATGAACTAGAGGCTCGCCTTAACACAATCACTAACAGGAGCGAACTTTACGAGGAAGGAGTGGTACGGCCTTATCCTGCGGAATAGGACACAAATCCCTATCCGCTAAAATTTAAGGCCCCAACCTTGTAGCCCTTTGATGATACAGGATCACCGAACCAACACATCTACTATTTTAAGTCTTAGATAGGAGATATGATAGCAAACGATACCATTTTGACCTGTTTGTTCATTGGCACCCTTAAGGGTGTTGCTTTCGAGTGGTTCATGAAGCTACCTGCTGGATCTATTCAAAAATGGGTAGATCTAGAAAGTTTTTTCTTGGTCAGGTTCTTTGAAGATGATACAGAAGTCTCAGTCCCGAATCTCCTCACCACTAAGTAGAGGAAGGAAGAGTCCATCAAAACTTATGTTGAGAGATTCCGCAGCATGACATTATGATGTCCATCAGGTATGACCCAATCGACTTTGGTTAAAACTTATAGGCATAACTTGCAGACCCAGCTCCTCGCTCAAATGGGAGTAGCGGAATGTCACTCCTGGAGATAACTGGTTTCGCAAGGAGAACAAGATGAAGAAATCGTTGCCCGGGTCAAGGATGAAGAAGCTACTTAACCCAAGCCGCAATAGCAACGCAATCATAATAATGCTCCGTGCTCCAAGGGAAAGGAGACTTTGACCGTCGACGCCAACACGCATACACCACCTGCAAAGCAAAGCAAAGCAAAGCACTGAACCAACCAAGAGTGCCTAAGTAGTACTCATTCAAAGAAGAGCATGTGGACACCTTGGTCCAGTTACTTCGGAAGAACAATAAATTGCAGCTTCCAGAGATCAGAAAACCAGATAAGGCAGGGAAGGTAGATGACCCCAATTACTATCGCTATCATAGGTTCTTGGGACATCCCACCAGAAAATGTTACGTCTTTAAGGATATCCTGCAAAATTTGGTGAATGCCAATGTGCTTACGTTGAAGCCCGAGCAGAGGATCGTATCTACCAATTTAATAGTGGTCCAGTTTGGTGATTTCCCTCCGGTAGCAACGGCAGATAGTGTTATCCGCGTCCCTAAAGGGGAAATACGTATGAAAAACACTGACTTACATGGTCAGAAGGATAGGGGGTTGGTACCCCTCACTACCTCAAAAGGGAAGATTATGTGGGTCCATCCTGACCTGGTTGAAGACCAACAGTGGACGAACGCCTCGTCTAAAAAGAAAAGAGGCAAAGCTAAGTCATCCATAATGATTAGTCCCTCCATTAATAAGAGTGATGATCATCTCAAACCTCTCACGGACTCAGAAGAAGAGAGGATTGTTCTTATTACAGCAGATCAAGGAGGCAATCCCGGCACCCGGTCATAAAAAACTTATCTAAGGAACTATGATCAACATGCTCAAGAAACAAAAGAACAATCCCAAGATGCTAGGGGTTCTGTCCCTCATAAGTTAACCGATAAAGGAAAGCAGAAAGAAACCCCGTACAATAAAAATATTTTCCAAGAACCCGGGGAATCGAGCGCTCCCTTCCGATTCAACGTCATGGCGTAGTTGGCCAACACACCTGCCAGGATTACCCTATATGAACTCTTGAGGTTGTCCAAAACCACCAAGAAAGCTCTAATTGAAGCGTTAAAGAATACAAAGAGCTTTATTACTCAAGTCACTCTGATTCCTGAAGCTTTTGAAAGCTAGTCTTGTATACAGTGTCTACAAGCAGTAAGAAGTTTACCCTGTATATCATTTACTCAGGAAGATATGCAGGTCAAGCATAAGCATGACAGGCCTTTGTACTACACAGGTACATTAGGTCCTCAGAATTCAGCCATGTTCAAGTTGACCCGGGCTCAGCACTCAGCATCATGCCTTACAGGGTCATGCAGGTCTTAGGGATTCCCATGCATCGGTTGAACACCACCCAGACCACTATCTTCGGTTTCAACTCTAACAGTACTTGACCCCTGGGGAAGATCAAGCTCAGGTGTCAAATCGGAGATTTTAAGTCCGAGGTGACATGTTACATCATAGACACGGACACGTCCTACAATCTATTGTTAGGACGACATTGGATTCACACAAACTGCATTGTCCCATCTATCCTACATCAGATCATGAAGTATGCCAATGATGAAGGAGAAGTTCGAACCCTGATTGCAGAAAAGTATCCTTTCGGAGGGGTGGAAAATTTCCACACAGATTCTGTCTTTTACCTGGAATCACAAGAGGATGCTGACAGTGGTAATAAAGCCGACATTAAGCCAGATCCGAAAGAAGATTGTCCGTGGGAGTTAAACTTTAATGTAATAAGTCAGGTCGAAAATAATAAGAATGTACCGAGTGAGGGAAAGTGGTGCAATAATGAAGACTTTATTTTGGCATACTTGTCTGATGAATCCTCTAAGAATGAACAAATAGAGAATGATATTGATGCAGGTACTGACCCATGGCACATATTATGTGCAGAGGCATCACTCACATTGCCGATTAAGTCATCCTTCGATTTAGATGAAGAAGTAGAAGATGCCCAGAAGGCGTTCTTCAAAGTCCTGTCCAAACGGAAAGGGCAGAAGCCTATTTACTTTGGTAAAGTTAAACCTAAATTATTCAAGCGAGGAAGTTCAAAAGAAGATAATAAAGTTCCTCAATTCCATTACCACGAACCTAATTCCATCCTCTTAATGAAACGAATGGGTTACAACTTTGGTGAGAAAAAGGGTTTAAACTTCGGAAAAGGAAGACGAACACCAATTCGAATGTCTCTAACTCCAGAAGGAAAACCTCTCGATTATTATCAAAAGACTGGAAGAGGAGTGAGTTATGTCACAACCCCTTCTCCTTCAGAAAATGAAACGTGTGGCTATTTATGTCAAGACCATTCATCCGGAACATCCTCATGGGAATCCGATGTCAGCGTCGGACCTTTCTTTAAAAGTTTAACAGTGAATATGGTTTCAACTAGTCACTCAGACGAAGACGCAGAGGGTGACGAAGAAGTAATCGAATCGACCAATGACTACTGGATCAAGCGCCTTAATATTTTATGGGATATGTGTTTCGAGCAGCGCGAGCCACCTACTGAGGATATGGTAACCCAAGTCAATATGGGAGATGAATCCGATCCTAAACTAATCTTCATAAGTGAAAGTTTATCTCCATCTGAGAAAGAAGATCTTATTTCTCTTATTAGAGAATATATAGATGTCTTTGCTTAGAATTATAAAGATGTGCCTAGCCTCGATCCGAAGATAGCCATGCATCATCTCAACATAGATCTAGACGTAAAACCCGTTAAACAACAACAACGTAGGTTTCGTCCGGAGATTATAGAAGCAATTGAGTTGGAAGTTAAAAAGCTTATAGATTCAGGTTTTGTCAGATAGGAACAACACCATGACTGGGTAGCCAACATCGTTCTGGTTCCCAAGAAGAACGGTAAGGTCTAGAAATGTATTGACTTTCGTGATCTTAATGCAGCTTGTCCAAAAGACGAATTTTCACTCCCCATCACGGATGTCATAATCGATAACACTTACGGATATGAAAGGATATCTTTTATGGATGGATTCTTCGAGTACAATCAGATCAAGATGTATCCTAAAGACGAAAAACATACTGCTTTTAGAATACCACTGGGTGTGCATTGCTACACAGTGATGCCCTTTGGCTTGAAAAACGCGGGTGTAACTTATCAACGTGCAATGAACGCAATCTTTCATGAACATCTACGAAAAAAGATTGAATGTTACGTTGACGATGTAGTAGTGAAAAGCTAACACAAATGCTATTATCTCACAGATTCGAAGACAATGTTCGACATCATGCGAACACATCAGCTCAAGATGAACCGACTAAATCTTTTCTTAGGGTATCAAGCGAAAAATTTCTGCGATTTATAGTTACATCCAAGGGAATTTCCCTTGATCTAGAAAAAGTACGGGCCATCCAAGACATGCCGCCTCCGAAGAACCTCAAAGAACTAAGAGGCTTGCAAGGCAGATTGGCCTACATTTGAAGATTCATTTCCAACCTCTCAGGATGTTGCCAGCCTTTTTCCAAGCTCATGAAGAAGGGAGTATCTTTCATTTGGGATGGAGATTGTCAGAAAACGTTTGAGGAGATCAAGAAATACCTCACTCAACCATCTGTCCTTATGGCCCCGATATCAGGAAAACCGTTCCTGCTATATATGAGGGCTATGGATCATTCTTTTGGAGCATTATTGGCCCAAAATAATGACCAATGACAAGAGCAAGCTATCTACTACTTAAGTAGGACCATGATGGGAGCTAAATACTGGTATAATCCGGTCAAAAAAGAATGTCTCGTTTTGGTATTTGCAGTCCAAAAGATGCGATATTACCTGGTAGGACTAACAATTCATATTATTTCTAAGGTAAATCCTTTGAGAGTCCTGATGACGAAACCATTATCTTTGAATTGTCGGTTGGCAAAATAGGCAATCCTCCTATCCCAATATGACATGTAATTCATGCCCAAGAAAGCTGTTAAAGGCCAAGCGTTAGTGGACTTCTTAGCCGATCATCCGGTGCTAGAAACGTCTAAGCTTTATTAAGAATTACCTGACGAATGTGCCGAAGCTTGCATAACTCAAGAAATTATGCAAGTATGGAAGTTATTCTTTGATGGTGCATCCAGAGCAAATCCTCATGGAGCAATTACCGCGGGAGTAGGGGTCGTACTCGTTTCCCCGAACGGTCACGTGATTCCAAGAGGATATTCCCTGATTGAGCCCCTCACCAATAATATAGCTGAGTATAACGCGCTACTATTAGGATGGTAGTTTGCCGAAGAACTTAACATTCGGCATCTTGAGGCTTACGGTGACTCTCAGCTCATGGTAAATCAAGTCCGAGGGGAATATGAAGTGCACCTTAAAAATTTGATCCCATACTACTTCGCAGTGCCAAAGCAAGCTAAGAAGTTTGAAGGATTCTTCATTAGATATATTCCACGAGCTCAGAATGCTTATGCAGACACCTTAGCCTCGCTGGCAACCTCACTAGCATTGCCCCCAGGGGATGAAATCACGATTCCTATCACTGGACGTGAATTATATTGTTCCAAGCTTCCCGTAGAAGAAAGTTCAGACAAGATAGTGACAAGAGAAGTCTGCACGACTTCAATGGAGCTTGAACCCAGGGATTGGCAATTCCTGTGTATCGATTGCGTCTTATACGGGATTTTGCCCGATAATTCTAAGGAAGCGGCCACTATCAAACGAAAGGCCCACCGATTCTATTATGACATAGTTTCCTAAATTTTGTATCGTAAATCGCATGATGGAGTTTTACTTCAATACCTTTCTCGAAAGGAAGCAAAAGAGGCTCTCAAGGAGGCTCATGACGGATGTGCGGAACTCATCAACCCGGTGCTAAGTTAGGAGATCACCTCCGACGAATTGGCTATTACTGGCCAAAAATGTTTTCAGACACAGTTGACTACGCTAGGCATTATCACGCGTATCAAATACATGGTGATTTCATTTATCAAGCGCCAGGGAACTTACATCCTACGTCTACTTCTTGGCCGTTTGAGATGTGGGGCATGGATATCGTAGGACCAATCTCTCCTCCGACGTCCAAGGGACATCGATTTATTTTGGCTGTGACCGATTACTTCTCCAAATAGGCGGAGGTAATCCCATTAAAAGAAGTCAAGACTTCGAATGTGATTAAATTCATCAAACATCACGTCATCTACCATTTTAGAGTCCCGAGATGAATAGTTCACGACAATGGAACACAATTTGTCAGCTTTGGATTTTAGAAATTTTGTGATAAATTTAGAATCCAAAGTGTTACATCTACGGCTTATTATCCACCGACAAATGGCCTCATAGAAACTTTTAACAAGACCATTGTGAAGCTTCTTAAAAAGTTCGTTTCCAAGAGCTGACGTGATTTGGACGAAAACTTAGCGAATGTCTATGGGTCTACCGCACGACGGTGAGGACCCCTACAAGAGCCACCCCATTCTCTTTAGTATACGACTGTGAAGCTGTAATACCATTAGAAATTCAGATCCCTTTCCTAAGAGTCGCTATCGCGACCGAAATGACAGAAGAGGAGAAATATCGACTGCGCCTCCAGGAACTTGAAGTCTTAGACGATAAGCGACTCTAAGCTCAGCAACAGATTGAGTTATACTAAGCTCGGATTTTTAAAGCCTACAACAAAAAGGTTAAAGAATGAATTTTTAAGAAAGGTGATTTGGTCTTAGCCGTCAGACGACCTATGGTGATGACACACAAAACCAAAGAAAAATTCAATCCCAAATGAGAAGGACTCTTTATAATAGAGATAGTCTATTCCAATGGAACCTACCGTCTTATCGATAAAAAAGACGATAGACTCATGATGCTAATTAATGGAAAGTTTCTTAAGAAATTATACCCATAGATTATGAAGCCTCTTTTCTCCAAACCCCCTAGGTAAGCCTGACTGGGGGTTGCCTCCTAGAAGTTTGTTTGAACAAAGAGTAGTAAGTTGTTTCTTCTACTTTGTATGTCGTCAAGTTAACATTACACCTCTGACGATTGAAGTTGTCGAGAGTTATTATAATGAAGAAAATTTCCAAAATATACCAGATGATTGTCAGCGTGATCTAAGTCAGGGGAAAGGTCCCAATAATTTGGAATGCATCTAGTCTTCCTGAACGCAAGTCTTATAGCTACATTTCATGTCTCATAGTTGCGTTTAAGTCTTTTAGACGTAAGACCAAACCCTGCATTTTTCACCTTTAAAAGGAGACAGACATGCGTTGAATTCATTCAAACGCAGAAATTTAGCCCTAACAGGAGAATTTTCAAAGACTACTCTAACAATAGCAGAGAAAGTCTCTAATCCAAAGTCAAGTTCACAGCATTTCAGAAGACCACAATACAAAAAATGCAACGAAAGGACAATATATATAGCAACAGTTCATTTCATGCAGATAATAAGTGTTTGGAGAAATAATGCAAAGTCATTACAAGACCAAAACATAAGTAAGGGATATCGGGGTTTAAAATAAAGAGAAGCTTAAAAGATAAGCTTCGGTTTCAAATACATCATTTTCATGCTTTTCCAGCACCTCTTCTTCAGCCTTCTTACGGAGTTGAGCATCAGGGGATGCAGCTATAGCAGATGCTTCTTGTTGCAACCCTTGGATGGCCTCCTTTTTTTCTTGAACCCTTGCGTCGAAGGTGGCATCCTCAAGGTTGAACTCTTCTGGGGTTATTTCCCCTGCAGCAAGTTTGGCTCTGGCATGGTGACGCTGCTTTTGCAAGCTCCAGATGATAGTTTTCCTCTCCGAGATGCTGAAGGCTCGGGCTCTGTCAGCAACTTTCTTCTTTAGCCTAGCATTACTTATTGCCCATTGTATCTTAGGCCCCAAATATGTATGCTTCAGCTCCTCCAAGAAACGAGCGGCACCTGAGAAGCGGTGGATTTTCTCTGCACAACATCGAGTCTAGTGGAGGTTGACTTCAACAAGATCATTCAACCCTTCCTTGATAGAAGCTTCAAACTCAGGGAAGGAGCCCCACCCATGCATCACGATGGAGAAAGCTTATTTCACCTGATTCTCTAAGCGCCTAAGGAGGAAGAGAGTGCAACCGGGTTCCAGATAAGAAGCCTCATAAGTCACCCGCTCAAAATCCTTGTTTGGGAGAATCATGGATATTGGTTGAATGGAAGGGGTGTAGCTCGAATCATGAGATATGATGGGCTTAGAAGCAGAAGCCCCACCTTGCAACAAAACAAATAAAAGCAAAGTTAATAAAAATAGATGAATTAAAACGTAGGAGTCTAGACCTGCGTTGAAGTTAACGTAGACGCAAGAGAATAGACCCGCGTTGAATCATTCTGAACGCAATAAATTAAAATTACATTATGACCTTCCAAAATGAAGATATTTAGTCCAGCGTCACCCTTCTTAAATGCAGCAGGATTAAACCAGCATGTTAAAATGAGGAGATTGACCCTTCATTTCATCAATAAGCACAGAGGTTTATTTCTGCGCTCAAGATTAAGAAGACGAACGATCTTCATCATTGTCAATCAGAACCCACTTAAGGGGTTTAAAGAATACTTATCAAAAAGGATGCCGAATAGAAAAAACAACATGGCTTACCTCGATAACCGAACATTAGTGAGGGAGGCATCGACGGCGGTCCAGAGGTGGACCCAAAAGCATTCTCCGACGACGGCATGGTGTGCGCCACCCCTTCGTCTCCTCTTGAGCAAGATCCCTTGAAAGCCATGATCTGAGGCGATTCGAAACAGTTGAGGAGTTCTGGAATTAACAAGAAGAAACTCGTTTATGAGTTCAAGATGGGAGTTTAAGCGTTTCAGGGCTCTTGACGAGACCGATCGGGTCTATTTATAAATAATCACTGTGGGTGATATGGACTTCCGAGACTCCCGCCCAAGTGTGGTCTCTTCATCATCATTATAGTCATTTAGACTTTTGATAAGATGTAGGACAAGTCCCTGCATTTAAAGGATGTGAGAACGAGGCTAAACAAATCCGTAGTACTGTTCCAGACATGCGCAACCCGGTTTCAATAAAGGCTTAGCCCTGAGATCAAAGGCCCAAACGTAGGGGGTACTTATACTCTTGCATTTTCTAAACATGGCGCTAAATCTCTAAGGCCATACAGTGCATCTTTTTGCAGAAGTCTCATTAGAACCTCTGCACGTTATTAGCAGAATCTAAAACCAAATCAGTTGACAAAACTCTTTAATTTTGTTAAGATAACATCATACTTACAATGACTTTCATTGTCACAGAGTTTGAATTCTGCCTATATCACTTTGTCACATAATAATGATTCCTTTGTCGGATTTAACCTATCGACTCTCGTCAATAGAGCGATAGGTCCTCAAAGTTGCTCCAATCGCAACACTTTTAACTTATAGACTCTCATCAATAGAGAGATAGGTCCTCAAAGTTGCTCCGATCGTAACACTTTTAACTTATCGAATCTCGTTAATAGAGTGATAGGTCGTCAAAGTTGCTCCAATCGTAACACTTTTAACTTATCGACTTTCGTCAAAAGAGCGATAAGTCCTCAAAGTTGCTCCAATCACAACACTTTTAACTTATCGACTCTCGTCAATAGAGTGATAGGTCCTCAAATTTTCTCCCATCGCAACACTTTTAACTTATCGACTCTTGTTAATAGAGCAATAGGTCCTCAAAGTTACTCCAATTGTAACACTTTTAACTTATCGACTCTCGTCAATAGAACGATAGGTCCTCAAAGTTGCTCCGATCGTAATCCTTTTAACTTATCGACTCTCGTCAATAGAGCGATAGGTCCTCAACGTTGCTCCAATAGCAACACTTTTAACTTATCGACTCTCATCAATAGAACGATAAGTCCTCAAAGTTGCTCCAATCGTAACACTTTTAACTTATCGACTTTCGTCAACAGAGCGATGGGTCCTCAAAGTTGCTCTGATCGCAATACTTTTAACTTATCGACTCTCGTCAATAGAGCGAAAAGTCCTTAAAGTTTCTCCGATCGCAGCACTTTTAACTTATCGACTCTCGTCAATAGAGCGATAGGTCCTCAAAGTTGCTCCGATCATAACATTTTTAACTTATTAACTCTCGTCAATAGAGCGATAGATCCTCAAAGTTGCTCCAATCGCAATACTTTTAACTTATCGACTTTCGTCAATAGAGCGATAGGTCCTCAAAGTTGCTCTAATAGCAATACTTTTAACTTATCGACTCTTATCAATAGAGCGATAGGTCCTTAAAGTTGCTCCAATCGTAATACTTTTAACTTATCGATTCTCGTCAATAGAGTGATAGGTCCTCAAAGTTACTCCAATCGTAACACTTTTCACTTATCAACTCTCGTCAATAGAGTGATATGTCCTCAAAGTTGCTCCGATCGTAATACTTTTAACTTATCGACTCTTATCAATGAGCGATAGGCCCTCAAAGTTGTTTCAATCACAATAATTTTAACTTATCGACTCTCGTCAACAGAGCGATAAAGCTACAAACTCACCACGTTAATATTACACCTCTGGTACTTATAAGTTTCTTCTAGTACTTAAAGCAAAAGCATAATATAGGAAGAATAGACAACCACTCCTATGATATTAAAATGGCATTTCATTGTTCCATGTCAGAATATAATATGCAAAAGAAACGATGAAAAGCCAAAAACAACACCACTTTTGTTCAAGGGAAAACAAAGCAATATAAGATAAGTGTTGCTCCTACCAAAAGAACGATACAAAAGTAAGTTCATCAATTCATCAAGCTAAAAGAGGCAAGCTGAGACTTAATGTCAGAGAGTTTCTCTTCATGGTCAGCTTGCACCAGCATCTCAGCCCGTTTCCAAAGCTCATTCTCGCTGGACAACATGACAGCGACTTTTTTCTTAGCCTCCTCGAGAGCACTAGCTTCGGTGCGATAATTTATCAGAGAAGTCGCACTTTTGATGTTGAGCTTAGTAATAGTAATTTCTTCTCGCTTGAACTGGGTCTTCAATCTAGCCAACTCTATTTCAGCGGTAATAATCTTCTCTCGCAAGTTTTCCAAAGAAGTATTTGAGAGGGCTAGTTTAGCTTGTTTTTGAGCATTCAGCTTCTGCAGATATTCCACCTGAACCTCCTTCTCAGCTATATGATGCCGAGCTGCTTCATACTTATTAACTTCTGCAGTCCGAATGTCCTCAAACATGGATGCAATCTACGCTTGGATATCAGCATGACCAAAGGCCTCCAAGAACCTTAGTTATGCCTCTAGGCATAAGATGGCTTTCGAGCAACGCTCAACGACGTGAGCGTCTCCCACGAATTTGAGGTTGTTCAAACTATTTGTGATTATAGGTTTGAAGGTTTCAAAAGTATCTTGACCGGCCATCACAACCTCAATCACTTTCTTTGCTAGACTCTCTAAATAGCCAAGAGAAATGTTGAGGAAATCAAGCACATCCGTTGGACTCGAGACGATGATGGGAGACAGCACTGAAAGTTTCAAAGTTGACGAGCCAAGCAAGAGACCAGCGGGTGACTTCGGCGTACTGGCCTTAGAAGGGATAAAGACATTCAATTGAGATGGACTCGATTGGAGAGCCATAAATTCCGCTATTCTGGATGATCTCGGCACATCTACAACTTCTGTCGGGGCTAAAGAAATCGTTAATAAAGTCACCAGTGGAAGAGTTGCTATCGAGAGCTCTAAGCAAGGCTGCTCTGGTAGTAGTACAAGTTGTTGCATTGGACGAGAAACAATAGCGGTAGTCTCAAGTGTCATAGGATCTGCATGAGAATCTAGTTTAAATGCAGAAAGAAAAGGAGTCGTAATCCGGAACGAACAATGCTTACCAGTGAGAGGTAGAGGAACGTAGGCTAACGCCTTGTCAGAAGAAGATGGCGATGGGATATCCCATTCACTAAGATCATCACTGTTATCACTCTAGTTATCATTATCTTCACCTTGATCACCACCATCATCCGCGTCATTCACATCATCGCTATGAGAGGAAGGTTCATAATTCATAGGCTCTTCTTCATCTATGGATGAAAATGCTGATGGATTCTCAGCGATAATAGGTTTGGACATGACTCCGATTGTGGGGCTGGGTTGTGTGTCTCCTACAGGCGGTAACAATGCAGAAGCAGAAGGAGATTCATCCACTTCTAAATCTTTTTGGACGACTACTGTGGATCCCTTAACAAGAGGCTCGTCACTTTCAATGTAAGAAGCAATAGGAGTAGCATCGTGAAGTGTGTTTTCAGGGATAGATTCTGCATCCCCCGCAAATATTTCGTCTGCACCCTCTTCCTCATTCAGTGAACGAGAAGAAGAAACTAGGCCTCCTAAAGCAGGACCAACTGTGGGGAGACCAAGTTGAGGCGAGAGCTCCATTGCAATAGACTCTCGTTCTTCCTCTTCTACATGCCATGCTTTACGAGCATCTGACATAAGCTTAGAAGTAGGAGGCTTGAGTGTTAGCTTTCTTCGAGCTCGCTTATCATACTCGGCTTCTTCATTTGAGTCAAGTGCTCTTTTTCTGGTAGCACGTTTACTCTAAGTCTTAACTCTTGAGGGTTCCACCTCATAAGCATCGGGTACCCTAATCTCTTCTAGAAATCACTCTGGTGATTGTTGCCTATCATCTTTGGTAATCGCCTCTTCATATGACAAGTATTCATTAACCCCTCTCGCACGGGACTTTTTGGCACTTCGCTTTGAAGCATACCATTTTCGAATGGCTTTCAGGCAGGAAGTATTCATATTATAGGCTGAAATTTGAGAAGCAACCTGATACCAGGTACAAAAGCTTAAAGAGGTGTGAACGTTGGGTATTTTATGTGGCAACTTAAACTTTGCACTAGTACAGCCCACTACCGAATAATACTAAGCTCTTGCTCCTTCATACCCATTACATGTGTACGCAAGGGTGGGGTTTGGATTTCTGACGTAAATTTGATCATAGCCGAATTGCCAAGAAAAGTGATAAGGCTGATATGGTTCAATGAAGCATTTCGTCCCTTGCCGAAAAATAAGATAGCCCGGGCGAATATTTATGAGCCACCAGAAGGCACCTCTACTAAGTGTAGTGAAAGAGTTATGCCCCGGAGTGTCTTGATGGATCTCTTCATACGCACCGCCCTCGAAAATAGGAAATTTGCAAGCAATTTTATAATTATAATCTCGCCTAAATATCTCACGGAATTTAACCTGTTACCAACCAACCCATCGAGCGGTCCTAATTGTTGGACGAGAGGGGCCGAGGTGTCGTTCGATTTACGTGTTGACATTATTGAAGGGCAATGTAATACAAACCAGGATACCAAATAGATATATGGCATCGGCACCCGAGGAGTTAGGGTCTGAATGATAGTCTTCCCATCTGAATCTAATTTCTTGACAGTAATAAATTCAGAGGCTAGCTCTCGTATGCCACTCTGCAAGCAACATACCATGGCCGAAAGGAGATTCAAGTGTCGTCTATGAGCCAGAAGAACAGTTGGATACAGTACACCTACTGTGATAGCATATACTGGCCTAGTGGGTACTACGTAACGCTTCAACCAAAGGGTAAGGAAAGCTGCAAACAAGGCTGCATCGGAGATTAGGATTTCTGCCTAATAATGGAAGCTTTCAAATATGGTGAAAGCTGGGAAGATATTTTCCTCTACCTCGCAAGTATAGTGAGAGGTGGTTGTAGGCTGTCTAAAAATCACAATAAATAGCTGATCCCCATCAAATACCGATGATAGAAGTTACAATTCAATGACTTCCAGATGGCTACAATTTAAAGACTTTCACGTAGATTGATGAAGGTTACAATCTGACGACCTTTGTAACAACTAATGAAAGCTCTGATCAACAGCCTTCACAATCAACATCGGAGTTACAATCTGACGACTCTCACATATCAAAGAGCTAAAGCAAAGATTACAAAACGACGATCTTTGCAACGCTCTGACAGAAAGAGACTACAAATCGACGGTCTCTTCAAACCAAGATGTGGAAGTCCTCCCCGCGTACCAGCATCAAGACACACCGCGTTCATAGCCACGAACGCAGCTAAAGTTTGGCTCTAAAAGCTACAAACGCAGCTCAGATCCGACTACCAACGCAGCTCATATTCGGCCGCAAATGCAGCTCTAAAAGCTGCAAACGCAGCTCAGATCCGGCTACCAACGCAACTCATGTTCGGCCGCAAACGCAGCTCCAAAAGCTGCAAACGTAGCTCAGATCCGGCTGCCAACGCAACTCATGTTCGGCTGCAAACGCAGCTCCAAAAGTTGCCAACGCAGCTTTTATTCGCTGCCAAACGCAGCTTCCAACAAACTACCGATGTAGCTTCCAGTCGATGCGTCCGAGCTTTCAGACATTGCGTCTAAGATTCTAGATACTGCGTTTGAACGCAGAATTTATGCTAGAACGCGGATTTTGCATTTGACTTGTTCAAACACGAGCTGAACGGTTTCAAAACCATTTCCCACGATCTGAGGGGATCACAACTCCACTCAGGAGTGATTTAAGGGGCGGTTACATCCCATTAGCCCCACTTAGGAGCGAATTAAGGGGGCGGTTACACCCCTTAATCCTCTATAAATAACTAAGAAACCAGCTTAGTTCGGATCGGGCTGTTTGATCCTGAGGCTGGCATTTTCGGATCTGGGACTTGGCAGCAAAGGGGGAGATCTTGGAGCATCATAGATGGAGAGATCGGCATTCATCCTTTGGAGCATTCCTTGAAGACTTCGGCCTTGGCTTGAGAACTGATTCTCGGTTCAAATCAACTCTTTTTCAAGAGTTTCTAACTCATTCAGAGTTATTAACTCGTCCAGAGTTTCAAACTTACCACGCAAGTTCTTCACAACGTCAAATCGTGAGGAGAAGATATCGTTCCAGTGAATCAAACGTCGGATCGTCAACGGAGAGCAAATTCAACGCAAGCATTCGAAGGAGGCACTCCATCGCCACCGTGAAGAACCCAGAATTAAACAAATGGGAGAATCGAATTCATTCTCTTCTCTTTTATAATCAGGAAATCCAATTGTAATTGAGATCAAAGGAATACAAATCAATTTTTCCTTCGTTTCTTTTACTGCAAATTTTTCCACAAACAGTGGCATCGTTGATGTGCTCGTTGATTTCCTCTAAAGTACTGACAGCTAAACGAGTCACTTTCGCATCTTTGTCCCACAAATTTCGAAAAAGGTACTGTGCCCATTGCCCTTGTTTCACACCACTGGCTCTCTTCCTAGTAGTTTGTGCACATATCTGGAAATGGAACATTAATTCCTAATAAGTGTCATAGATTTTCGGGGTACCATGTTTCAGAATCTCTAATTTTCTATTCTCGGGAAAAAATTCCTCATAGGACAATTTTCCAAAAGACAATCCAGAGATCTCAAACATCTCATGAAGAGCGAAACCTAATTCACCGGCAGGTGTGAAAAAGGTACCGGTGTGAGGATTGTAAAATTCCAACATAGCAAAGAGTCCGCTATAATTTGGAGAAATCCCATACCGAGTAGCTAGTATTGGAGTCCTCAACTCCGAAGTCCTCAAAGATTCTTTCAGCTCCTCTAAGACAAAGTTTATGGATATAAGAAGTTCATGGATTCAATGCATCTCAACCAGATCCATGTTCACCAAGAACCAGTCCTGTCCAATCATGGACTGGGGGTTCCAATTCAAACCTCACAATCAGTGAGTAATTCTCCTCGAATCTTTACAATAGATTTGAGAGAGTTCATATCGAGAGAAAGACCGATGCAACAAGTCATTCGTTCATTCCAATATGAGCGACTGATTCCTACGGTCCTCTCGAGATGTAAATGCTGCTCATATGTGTTCGCGTGGAAAATCGTGTTCTTCTTCATTGAGGATTCCATTACA
>BQKN01030582.1:0-11554 GCA_022839385.1 Asparagus kiusianus
GGAGTGTATCTTTGTACACATTAAAATAATGCCCCGCTAAAGCTCAACCTTCACAATTAGTTGCTGAAGAGCATATGATCCTTATAAGAAACGGGTATGAAAGAGTAAATATGTGAACCCTATATGAAAGCTAATGTCCTCATCTTATCACAACTTATCATTTAGTATATAATTTCATCTTATGTCCACAAATTAATTCATATAACATTAATTTTTCATTTAAATTCTTTTTAATGGGATTAAATTTTGCCTTCTCTCAGTTGAAAGATTTATATATTATGTGAAATATTTAATTGAACAGGTTACAGTTAATAAATAATTATCATTAACATTTAACTAATTACCCATTAAGGGCTGGGGAAATTATTTTCACATTCGCAAGTTGCTTTATTTGCTTGAGGACACACGTCAACCACTTACGGGTCATGCATAGAAACTGTACTGTACACAACCAGTTATGAAAGGATCTGAACTCTTTCACAAATATTGATTTGACGCTATGTTTAAGATTCTTTAACATGTCAAACATTTGTACATGACAGGACGCTTGGACACATATGTCCCATTACTTAGATATCACTCTTTTAAGTAAAGGAAAATAAGCATCATGTTTATGGAAACGATCCAGAATGCAAGGGAATATAGAAACAAGAAGTATTAAGAAGTGCATGATTTTTACCCAATTTCATCCAAACTAGATCTTATTTTTCACTATCCTACCATACATTTTACCAGATAGTGTAAAAGAACTTATTTTATCTCAGATATGAGACCAAAATGTAATAAATATAGCCTCACTCGTATTTTTAAAATTTTCCATGTTGACTACTTAAAGGTGCTTAATATCCATGACCCACTGTGTATGTCATGCTCATTGTTTCCCCCACCCAATAGAAGGGGAAAAAAACCAAAAACCTTTAAAAAAAAACCACCCAAATGACATAGACATGATTGTATTCTGTGTGGGACCAAGTGATACTGTGTTTGTCTCACTGTTCAAGGCCAATATAAATTATGATAGATTTGTCTACTATATACTCAGAGGTTATTCCATTTGGTGGCAATAATTAATAAACTAGCATGCCTTTATGCTTGAAAACAAAGAGAAAATCGAAAGCCAAGCTATTCCTCCATTTTACATATGAAGGTATCCTTCAGATGTCACCCAGCTTACAATACAAGTAATTTCGTTATCTATTATAAGTAGTATCCTAGCACAACCAGTTTCTCCTCATAAAACCCAAATATAGAGATTCGACATGAAATGAAATTAAACTGTAGCAACTTAAAAATCTCAACAATGCAGCACCTAAATTTTACCTACCTGAAAACCTTTACCCCGCGTAATGCCAATGACATCAACATGCTGGCCCGGAACAAAATGGCGGACAGTGATCGGGGTACCAACAGGAAGAAGAGCATCTTCTGTCACCGGGAACTCCTTGAGCTTCCTCTTCAGAGGTATTCCTTGAGCTCTGAAATGTCCCACCTCTGGCTTCGTCAGATGTTTCTCCTTCTTTTGCCCTATCCCAATCTAACTGACACCATAACCAAACAATAAGTCAGAATCCTAATAAAACTGCAAACCCCTGAAACCGTTACATTATATTACCAAATGCCTACAAAAAATACAAAATTTCATACTAATACTTAAATTTGATCATAATCCTCAAAAGCCCTTAACTAAAACCCACAAAATGAAACCTTTCCCAAACTTTAGGCTTATTTGCACTTTAATATCCCAAAGTTAAATAAAAAAAATTAACTTTGATACACTGGAGTTCCATTTTGAAAGCTTCCTACCCCAAAATTTTCAAATAGACTTTAATTTGACCATTTCACAGACTTTTCCCAAACTCAAAATACTGAAATCTGGTAAGAAAATTTGATTCTCATTTAATTTTATATCTGCACTTAAAGATAGGAAATTGTCAAATTAGAACTTCAAGAGTATCAAAACTAAACAAAAAAAAAAGGTGAAACTTTAGGGTATCAAATTGCAAGTAATCCTTTTCAATTTTTGTACCTGAAGAGCGGTGATCCCTTCTTTTTCCGGGGTCTTAACTTGAGTAACAATGTTGTCATCAAGCCAAAGGATCGTGATCGGGATCCTAGCCCCCCATTTGTCCCATAACGCCGACATCCCGCACTTAACGGCGATGGCTCCCGTCCTCTTCGATCCAACCCCTATCGGACGAGGCGTCGCCTCGACAACCCTAACGGAGTTAGCTTCCAGGTCATCGATAGCGGCCGCGGCGGCGCTGAAGGTTCTAGAAGGGCGGGAGTAGGGCGGCGGCGCGAATGTCGATGCGAGGCGGAGGCGGGAGAGTAGGCTTTCCGATGCGGCGAACATCATGATGGGCGGTCAGGATTTAGAGGGAGGACATGGCGCTGGATCTGACGGTGGATTCGGAGGTTCAAGGGAGGAGAATAGGGTTTAGTGGGAACCGCTGGCGCAGTGCGAAGCGAAACGAGGCGTGATCGTTTGCTGCAGGCATTACCCCATTCGCGATGGGCGGTCATCATGATGGGCGGTCAGAAAATGTTGACGTTCAAAGGGATTTTTTATGGGACACCCCAAAGTTTAACAAAAATTATATAGAATAAACAAAATTGAGAGGGGTTATGTAAAAGTTCCCCAAACTTGGGGGAATTATATGTACTTAAGGGTTAATGTTGAGTCCATTTTGGGTCAATTTCAGCCCCAACCCAAAAAAGGGAGTTGGTGCAGACGATCCACTCAGCTATTTAAATTTCTTTGAACTTTATGATTGTTTGTAGTTAACCCCCTAAACTTTCACACCTCATGCAGATAACCCCCTCAACTATTTCCACGCATCATGAACCCAAGTTGTTGCTTGTTCCTTCTATCTTAAGCTTACTGGATATTCACGTGTGAATATAGTCTCATATCGGATAGGATAACAGTTATGGATCCAGGATTTCTAGAAAGTGATGTCACTATATAATCAATGTTAAAAAAATTTACAACTGTCGCCGGCAAGTTTTCATATTTGTTAAAATAGTACATCATCGCTTCATTGGTAATATTATCAAATATATCACTAGTTACATATTCTTGGGCTATGAAATTGAATTGAAAAGTGAGTTTTGGAACCTCCAAAAAAAAAAAAAACTTTCAAACTACCACAAAACCTTCTTTAAGTTCAGAGTTGTCAGAAAGCCACCTTCAATTTTCAATATGGTGCATTCTCTAGGAAGTTAAAGACTAGAAAGTTCTAATATTAACCTGTGAGTGTCACGTCGGAAAATCCACAGAAATTTCTTACGTCTTTATGCTAGGAGATATTAAAGCGTAAATTTTAGAAACTCGAGAGTATATAAAAGCACCAGAACGTCCCTCCAAGCGACTGGGGGAGCTGCGCGGAGAGGGCATTTTGGTAATCGTCATGGGCCACGGCTAACTTGTGGCTTAGGTTTTCCCGCGTAGGGTAATGTTTCAGTGTCAGTGTCTGTTCATCCAAACACCCCATTTAACCCCCACACGCTCAAACCGCAGGCGTGGAACATCCACAGCCAAAAGCAGATCCCAGTCAGCGCGCCCATCACGTACCCAACTCAAAGTCGCTCCCTCTCTCTCTCTCTCTCTCTCATCAGTGAATCAAATGGAAGCAGGGATGGCGACTTCCGACCACCGCCACCTCCCCCTCCACCATCAAATCCCCAAACCCGTCCTCTTCCCTCCCCCCAGAACCCTCCCTTTGCCCACCGCCGGTAACCTCGCCTCCAGAGTCCGCTGCTCCGCTCTCCACCCGAAACCCTCTCCTCCTCCTCCTCCCCCTCTCCTTCCGGTCGTCGAGCAAAGAGGCGGGAAAATGGTGGTGGAATTGGTCGGCGCTTTCAATGAGCTAACAGAGAGGATGGGGGAGATCTCGACCACATCCTCCTCTCAAATTTTGTTCAAAGCTCTGAAATTGTCGATACCTGTCCTTCAGTCCTTGCCTTCCGGTGACGATGGCCGGCCCCCGCTGTCGAGGGCTTTGTCCATCGCTTTCCTCCTCGCTGATTTGCAGGTACGTACGAAGACTGATTTTGGTGAAAGAAGTTTGTCTAGTCAAATTAAGAAGCTTAATTTTAGGTGTTGCGTGTTTTGTTCTTAATGATAACCCGGGTAGGATTTGTAATTAATATGATGCCTTCTTCTAAATTACTGCGTACCGAAATTTACAAATTTTTACATGTTGGTATTGTGTTTTTATCATTACTGAAAACCCAGCTGGGGCTAGCAAAATGATGCCCTTTTTGGTAGTGAAAAAGAAATTCGGGTCTTTCGGATAACTATCTGTACTGGAAACATAGAGATTTTGATGTGTGTTATTTAATTGGATTGAATCTTACGGTTGTGTGCAAGTTGACTGTGGACAAAGATAAAGTACGGAACATGTGCTGAATTTTGTTCTCATTTTGTGTGTTTTTTTTGTGTTGAACAATTACCTAAAGTGTTGTGCGCCGCGGAAGCCCTAAATCGACAAATCGAAGGCACACACAAGAACAATAGTAGACCACAATCCACACAAGCCAATCAACACAGCAAGAACACAAGATATACGTGGTTCGGCAATATGCCTACGTCCACGGGGCAAGGAGGGGGAAGCTTTACTATTCAAATCAAAAGGGAATACAAGTTAGGGTTACAAATCTTACCCAAAACCCTCAAATAAGACCAAAAGATCTCTCAAATAGACTCCAACAATAGAAGCCCTCAAATCCCCCTTTGCTCAGCTCAAAATCGTCCAACTTAAACCCTAGAAACGAGTTTTGGGTTTAAATACAACTCATAAGCGAAACGGGTTTGGGAACTGAAACCCGCTTCGTCGGTCGACCGGTACGGTCGACCGCGATCAATTCCGGTCG
This sequence comes from Asparagus kiusianus, assembly GCA_022839385.1. NCBI lineage: Eukaryota > Viridiplantae > Streptophyta > Magnoliopsida > Asparagales > Asparagaceae > Asparagus > Asparagus kiusianus. The sequence goes on from BQKN01030582.1 coordinate 4,876, forward strand.
ACCGGACTGGTCGACCGACCTCCATCCAGAAAACAGCCCAAGGTCCAGAGACATCAGCGGTCGACCGACCCGGTCGACCGACCACCGCTGCGATCGACTGGCCCGGTCGACCGACGCCAAAACTGAAGCACAGTGACAAATGTGCACGAATGCGGTCGATCGGACCGGTCGACCGCCACCTGCCCAGACTGAAACCTGAGCCTGAACTGCTGCTGATTCTACAAATCTCCACCTCAGCGAACTTTTGCCAAAACTGAGCCGACACCTAAACACCCCCAATCAACTTCAACCGGCTGCATCTGCAAGACTGCCTACGTATCCTCTTGCCTAAGGAATCAAGCCGAACGTAGTTCATCCAAATGACCGCCAACGGCCTCAACAACGAAGAATGTTCAATAAGCTCAAACAATGACCAAACTTCACACCTGGTACAATTTTGGTCAACATATCAGCAGGATGGTCCTTAGTGTGGACCTTCTCCAACGTGACATCACCATCATCCAATATGTCACGTACAAAATAAAATCTGACATCAATGTGCTTCGTGCGTGCATGGTAGACTTGGTTCTTTGCCAAATAGATAGCTGACATACTATCACAATGTACCTGAATGGTCTCCTGTGCAATCCCCAAATCATCTAACAAACCATGTAGCCACAAAGCCTCCTTCACTGCTTCAGTCACCGCCGTATATTCCGCCTCCGTAGTAAAAAACACCACTGTAGACTGAAGGGTGCATCTCCAACATACCGGTGCACTAGCTAATGTAAACACATAACCTGTAGTGGACCTTCGCTTGTCAAGATCTCCGGCATAGTCTGAATCCACGTAGCCAACACAATTCTGCCCTGTCTCATCATTCTTCGTAAAAATCAACCCAACATCCACAGTATCCTTAATATACCGTAGAATCCACTTCACAGCCTCCCAATGCCCCTTCCCGGGGTTGTGCATGTACCTAGATACCATGCTCACGGCCTGTGACAAATCTGACCTCGTACACACCATAGCATACATCAAGCTACCCACTGCACTGACATACGGAACTTTGGACATGTAGTCCCTATCCTCCACTGAAACTGGTGACATCAAAGCTGAAAGCTTAAAGTGGGGAGCTAATGGAGTACTCACAACCTTGGTATTGCCATCAAAACTGAATTTTTTCAGCATCTTCTGCAAGTAACTCCTCTGTGTAAGCTTCAATCTCCCCTTCACCCTGTCTCGCTCAATCTCCATACCCAGTATCTTCTTAGCCTCTCCTAGGTCCTTCATCTCAAATTCAGATGACAGCTCCCTTTTTAATTTTCCAATAGCTGAAGTGTTCCTGAAAGCTATGAGCATATCATCAACATACAATAACAAATAAATATGCTCACCATCTTGTAGCTTGTGCATATAAACATACGGGTCATAAGGGCTCCTCGTGTATCCTCGGCCAATCATAAAGCTATCAAATCTCTTGTACCACTGTCGCGGTGATTGCTTCAGTCCATAAAAAGATTTCTTCAACTTGCACACCAAATCTTCTCTTCCTGCAGCTTTAAACCCCATAGGTTGTGTCATGTAGATCTCCTCATCTAAATCTCCATGTAGAAAGGCCGTCTTCACGTCCATTTGGACCAAATCTAAGTCTAGCTGTGCCACCAATGCCAAAAGTATCCGAATAGACGAGTGCTTCACAACGGGTGAGAACACCTCGTTATAATCAACTCCCTCAAGCTGTGCATATCCCTTGGCAACCAATCTGGCCTTGAACCGAATGTCCCCAATAGAAGATCCCTCTTTCTTAGCATACACTCACTTGCAACCAATAGCTTTCTTATCCTTCGGTAGCTTTACAAGTTCCCAAGTGTCGTTCTTCCGAAGAGATTGCATCTCCTCCTCCATAGCATTCCTCCACCTAATGGAATCAGGGCTGGACTCTGCCTCCCTGAATGTAGCAGGAATCAAATCATCAACGACCTCCACCGATAAAGCATATGCCACCATGACATCATCATATCTAGCTGGCCGACGAATCTCTCTTCTCGGTCTGTCTGCTGCAATAGACCCCTGAACATGACCCTGTTCCTGAGTCCTATGATCCTCTGTACCCTCGGTCTGCCCGGCTATCATCTCATCTCCTCCCAGTGTCACCTCTGTAGGAGTCTTAATGGATACAGTGCTCTCTGGAGTGAGTGGAGTCACATCAACCTCCACCTACTGCGATATCTCTCCTGTCTGATCTTCCTCCACCTGCTGAGGAACTCGAGGTTTCATCATGTACGCCTCATCGAATGTGACATCTCTGCTAATGATCATCTTCTTATCTTGTGGATCCCATAACTTGAAGCCTTTTACACCTTCTCTAAATCCCACAAAGATAGCCTTCATCGCTCTCGGATTCAACTTCCTATCACTAACATGGAAATAAGCTGGACACCCAAAAATCCGTAGAGACTCATAATCACTAGCCACAGAACCAGACCAACGCTCCAAAGGAGTCTTCCCCTCTATCGCAGTGCACAGCAACCTGTTAACGAGATGGCTCGCATAAACCAACGCCTCGGCCCAAAAAGATCTAGATAATCCGCTCTGCGTCATCATACATCGCACCTTCTCCAGCAAGGTACGGTTCAGCCTCTCTGCCACCCCATTCTGTTGCGGTGTCTCTCTAACTGTGAAGTGTCTTTTAATGCCGTGATCCCGGTAAAACTGCAGAAATGGATCACTCTTGTACTCTCCACCATTATCTGAATGAAGAGTCTTCACCTTTCTACCTGTCTGCAGCTCCACTTTCTTCTTCCACTCCACAAATATATCCAGGACCTCATGCTTATGCTTCATGGTATATACCCAATTCCTCCTGGAATAATCATCAATGAAAGTGACAAAATAATTTGCCCCACCAAGCGATGTGTGCTTAGAAGGGCCCCAAACATCTGTGTGAATGTAGTCTAATATACCTTGGGTGTTGTGAATTGCGGTACCAAACTTCACTTTAGTCTTCTTCCCAAGTATGCAATGCTCACACATCTCCATCTTGCAGGTCTTTGCACCTTTTAATAGCCCCTGTTTTGCCAAAGACTGTAGGGACTTATCACCTGTGTGTCCAAGCCTCATGTGCCATAGTGTGGTAGCATCCTCCTCCGTGGTAATAGAAGCAGCCAGACCCCCTGTCACTGTCTTGCCCTTCAAGTAGTATAGGTTGTTTTCCCTGACCCCTCTCATCACCACCATGGATCCCTTCATAACCTTCAAGCTAGCATCCTCTAATATCACTCTATAGCCGGATGCCTCCAAAGTCCCAAGAGAAATGAGATTCTTCGTCAACTGCGGCACGAACCTCACTTCTTTCAATTCCCTAACCACCCCGTCATGCATTCTGATTCTGACTGAGCCAATCCCACTAATAGGACAAACGTGATCGTTCCCCATGAGCACCACGTCTACTTTCTTCAACTCCTCAAAGTTGGTAAACCAATCCCTCTTAGGGCAAATGTGAAATGTAGCTCCCGAATCAAGCATCCACTCCGTAGAGTCAGCAAAACAAACTGACGGCAGTGCGGGACAAGAGTAGCCGGAAAAATCTGAATCTGAATCTGAATTGTCGCCAACAACCTTAGCAACGTTCACCTCTGAAGCTTGTGCAGCTTTCCCTCTTTGCTTTCCGGCTCTATCCTTCAACTTTGGGCACTCATTCTTCTAATGTCCTTCTTCTTTGCAAAAAGCATATTAATTTCTACCAATACTTTTATGGCCACCCCTATTCTTTGATTTTGAGCGGTTGAACTTTTGACGGTTTGGACTACGGCCACGAACTGTTAATGCATCACCCGATGCCTTCTCGGAGGGCTCACCATCATTCTTCCTCAGCTCATAATTCATCAATACCGAGGTCACCTTCTTGTAGCTAACTGTAGTTCGCCCATTAATCATAGTGAGAACAAAAGTACTAAACTCATCATCCGGCAACGAACACAATAGTAACATTGCCTTATCTTCATCTTCCACCATGATATCAACATTGGCCATATCCGAAATAAGCTTTGTAAAGTTATTAACATGCTCCCGAATGGAAACTCCTTTCTTCATCTTGAATTGATAGAACCTTTTCTTCAAATGAAGCCTATTCTCAATGCTCTTCGTCAAATATTTTTCATTGAGCGTTTCCCACAATCTCTTTGCCGACGTCTCGTTCATCACATCATAAATGAGATCCGGCGTTAGGCATGACCGAATAACCCCACAAGCCCTACTGTTCATTTTCTTCCAAACCCTATCATCAATCTCCTCGGGTTTTTCTTGAAACTCAAGAGTCTCCTCCAAATTTTATGCATCTAAGGCGTCCATTACTTGACACCTCCATAAACCGAAGTTGATCTTGCCGTCGAACTTTGGAACATCAATTTTGGTGTTATTGATGCTCAAATTTTGGATCGCCTTTGTCAAAGCCGACCCCGATGTACTAGTAGCACTTGAACTAGCATTGCTTATATCACCCATATTGTAGATCTACTCTTCAAACAAGAACCCAACAATGAATCCTTCGAACAAAACTCCCAAATCCAACCCGGAGCTCTGATACCACTTGTTGTGCGCCGCGGAAGCCCTAACTTGACCAAATCGAGAGCACACACAAGGCAATAGTAGACCACAAACCAATGCAAACCAACCAATCACAGCACAAACACAAGATATACGTGGTTCGGTAATATGCCTACATCCACAGGGCAAGGAGGGGGGAGTTTTACTAATAGAAATCAAGGGGAATACAAATTAGGGTTACAAATCTTACCCAAAACCCTCAAACAAGACCACTTGATCTCTCCAAATGACTCCAACAAGAGAACCCTCAAATCTCCCTTTGCTCAGCTCAAAATCGCCCAACTTAAACCCTAGAAACGAGTTTTGGGTTTAAATACAACTCACAAGCGAAACGGGTTTGGGAATTAAAATCTGCTTCGTCGGTCGACCGGTACGGTCGACCGCGATCAATTCTGGTCGACCGGACCGGTCGACCGACCTCCATCCAGAAAACAGCCCAAGGTCCAGAGACATCGGCGGTCGACCGACCACGCTGCGGTCGACTGGCCCGGTCGACCGACGCCAAAACTGAAGCACAGTAACAAATGTGCACGAATGGGGTCGACCGGACCGGTCGACCGCCGCCTGCCCAGACTGAAACCTGAGCCTGAACTGCTGCTGATTCTACATGAGGTGACCCTTTAGGCAGGTCTTGCAAGTATATTAAAAAAAGATAAATAGATAAGTAGAAGACTCTCTGTATCAAAAATCTTTATTGGTACACATGTCACATTCCCCTTCCTCCTGTGAACTCTAGAAATGATAAAATGAGAAGGAACAAGAGCAAGACATATATCCAACACGCATTTAAAACGTTGATTTATACCGAAATTATTGTGTTCTAATTGTATTAGTATATTAACTTATTACTCATATCTATTAGTGATTACAACGATGTTAACTCTACAATATTAATGGTACTGATTTAGAATTGACAGCGGAACACATTCTGCTCACACGCTATGTAACTTTTTATACATAAGGGGCTCTCTATATGACTTTTCGTCCATGGAGAGGGGAGTAACCATCCTATGCTCATGGGCGGTTGGAGGAAGTGGGGAATGATTGGCACATTCAAATTCTATTGCAGTTTCAAAGGAATTTGATCACTCGAGTACTGGTTCACTAGTCACTATACATTTAAGCTACGGTGAGAGTGAGATTGGTAGAGGGCCCATGGGCCCAGGGGATCATTTTTGTAGCGATAGTATTCACTTGGAGGCTTGACTAAATTTGATAGTGGAGCACCTTGAATGTATGCTTTCTGTCACATGGGAATCCCTCTCTCTCTCATCTCAATCTCCATGTCAATCTCGATCTATGATGCGTGACCACATGGTATATATGCATGTTATGATAAGTTTGGAAGTGAATCAAGTAACTTAGAAAGTCAAGGTTACGGCTGACTTGTTGCTGTTCTCTCTTTATATATGTACTAATTTTTGCTATAATTTTATTTGTTGTCGTTGTTGTTGTTGTTGTTGTTGTGTGCGCGCGCTGAAAGCTAGTTTTACTTTTTAGTGAGCTTTTCTTGGATTCATTGGGGTTAGGTGTAGGCCGTCTAATTGGACATGAATGAGAATATTAACTTCCACAGGAGGCTGGTTGAATAATTTACTAACATCTGTGTTATCGCCTTATAGGTTTCCACCCAAAAAGTGGAAATTTGAGTCAGAACTAATTTTTTTTAAAGAATATATAAAACATAGATGAAATCCCTCGTGCTCGGAGGACTCCAAAATGAAAAGGGAAAATACAAATACAAATACAAATCCTTCATCATACCAACAGAATGGGTTCCAAAAGAACTAGTATTTTACTGTATTTTTTAGCACAATTACTAAAAGTGCATTGTAGTTTTGTGAAATTTATCTTGATGAATATTTACCCATCAAGGGAAACGTTTCTTTAGGGAGCGTTTAGTAACCGTGGCGTTTTTGTCGTTTCTGTTTTTTTTTCTAAAAAAAAAATGAAACGCGATTGGCAGTCGAGACGTTTTTTTGACTTGACCCTTTACAAAATCTAAAAAATAAACATTTTTCTCAAAACACCAAAAATGTATTTTGAGATTCCGTTTTTTCATCTAAGTCGTTGCCGCCCCCTACCACCGCCG
>BQKN01030584.1:0-13842 GCA_022839385.1 Asparagus kiusianus
GCTGTCTTCAAGCTTCCTCACAAAATGCCTAACTCCTATACTTCCATAGGTTTCTGCAATTGGTACTCTGCTGCTTCTCAGACTCCTGACTACAACTTGAATACATCTTGTCTGAAAGATATCAGACGTATGTACGCTTCAAGGAGGGGGTCTAAGACGTCTTGCCTGAGAGGGATTGACGAATTCTTGTCTGTTGAGGACCCGTCTGCTGGACAAGAAGAGGAGCAAGCAGCTGAGCCTGCTCTAGTGGAGGAACCTCGACTGATTGATTCTCCCGTGACAAGAGCAGCTAGAAAGAGGAAACTCTTAGTGGATGAAGCTGGTCAATACAATAAGCAGACCCGCCGAAAGTTGATGGTTGGGTCTCCTCCTGCTAAAAGCCAACGGACACTGAAATTGATGGCCGATGCTATCAGAGCTGCAGAAGAAGAAGAACAGCATGAATCTTCAGTTGCAGGCCTGCCACATAGAGCTGGGCTTCGTTCGCTTGGTCCAGCCTTATCGAGTGAAGCTTCCTCTTATCATCCTTTCGGGGATGCAGAGGATGAATTAATGGCTACAGATACAGAATCTATTCCGGCAGTAGACCCTCCCAGGACTCCTGCATTAGAACCAAGGGGTCTTGAAGAGAATCCATCCCATCCTCCTTCAGCACTAATGCCATCGGCTGGCGATTCAGGTCTTAGTCCGACAACGGGACTTATGACTAAATCGACCGCCGACGCAAGTCTTCCTGAGTCTTCAGCTATACGTGATGACAAAGAGGAAGTGGATTATGAAGGCTCCTTGTAGACGGTAAAAATTACCGCGACAGACTAGCGAACAAATTCGCTCCCAAGTCAAGACCATCCACTTAGATGAAGAATGGAGTGTAGCCATGAAGCGGGCTCGACGGCACACCTGGGCCCTCACGCGCCAAGTCACATGGGCCCACTAGTAGAGTGAATCCGCCCTCATGAGCCGAATTCGCTCGAAGGGGTTCAAATCCGCCCTCATGAGCCAAATCCGCTCGCAGGGGTTCAAATCCGCCCTCATATACCAAACCCGCCTGCATAGGGCCAAGTCTACCTACGTGAGTCGAAAGCCGAGTTTCCAGGGACAAGCCTCCCCTACTTCCCGCGATGCGAGGGGAGGGAGCACAGTGCTCCAGACTCGTCAGACGGCCGCCCGCAATTCAAGCGAACAAGACAGGCGCCGGACCGGCCTGCATACTCATAAATACGGGTCACCTCACCCATCAGAATGGAGAGCCGGAGCCGTCGGCGCGTAGCAAGCTATCTAGAGCCCACTCAGGCACGAGACGTCCATTCTCCAGCCTCTATCAAGACATAGGGAGAGGAGAGAAGGCACAGGACCCCAGGACCGTCAGGTGGCCAATCGGTGGCTCACAGCGTGGGTAAGCAGACAACTGCCAGAGCAGCCTGCACCCTCATAAATGCTGCTTACCTCACTCGTCCAAACCGGGAGCAAGAGCCGCCGGCGCTCGATGAGTTGGCCAGATCCACTCAAGTATCTGGCAGCCACTGTCACCGATACGAGGAGGGGCTTTCCCACTCCTACGCGACATGACGCAACATGCGGCTCCTCGAATGATAGCTGGCAGCACAGAGGAACATCATAATGTCTCTGAACAATGTATGGTCACATCCCATAATTCCAGGAACAGCCAAACTGTCTCTCTCCCATTAAAAGGCTTCTTTCAGCAACTTGGGGGAGAATCGATCGATTGATCAATCAAAAGAGGAAGAGGCTTCTTGCATATCCTTGCATTACAGCACCATCTCCTAGCTCCGAGCCCTGATCGCCGGCGAGCCAGAAGATACGAACTCCCTCACCCTGAGCTTCTACTGAGTACTAAAGCTCTCCGACAACCTCAGTCGAATCGTCCAAGGGAAGCAGACTCGGCCCGAGCACCGAGCGAAGCATCCTGTAGCTACCTTAAAGTCCCCACGATTAAACAAAGAGGGCCTTCCCTCTGCTTCTGTTGTAATCATTTGATTATTAGTTTGTAATAAGCCTTCTTATCAATACAAACGAAGTTCCCTGTTTTCGGGAGATCAAAAATTACACCTACAGAAGATGGCGACCACAGTGGGAGAAGCTGTTTCCTCAAACGAAATGGTGGTAGCTCAATTCGACGAGGTTGTTGTTGGGACGACGGTGGAGTCCCTAGAGATCGAGTTTGACCAGGCCAAGTACGAAGAGTACTTGTCTTCCTCCTCTTCCGGTGGCGAAGCGTCCCGCAAACGCCACAGAGTCGCGCGCAGGAGCCGACCTCAGACGGTCAAAGCTCCCGCGCCAGAAGGCTCTACCCAAGTCTCGACGGGGAAATCCATCCCAAACTCTCTCGAGGCCAAGTCCCAGATCGAGAGTATGGGGGAAGGGTCTACTAGGTGGGTCGCCAAACGACCCTCGGTAATACCCGTCACCAAGGAGACACCAGTTCATTCCGGCACAAGCCACCCTGCCACGGCCCGCGCAGATGCTCTCTCCGCTGGGAGAGCTAGACAGCAGCGACGACAGACGCTTGTCGAGCAGGAAGCCCAAACCTCCGCTTCACACGACGGCCTGAATTACCATACAGGCCCGAGAAGCGTCAGACGAGAGGACAACTCGCCCAATATCAGGAGGCCCTCCAAATCAGGAGCGCCAACCAAAAACGACGGGGCCACCCGCTCAGGTGGGCTTCGCTTCTCAGGTCATATCCCTGACGCGAATAAACCACCCCAAGCGAGTGGGCCTACCAGAATAGGCGAATCCTCGAAGGCTGGCGAGCCTCGCCATAATCTTTTGGCGGATAAACGCAAAGACAAGGAAGTAGGCGACACTTCACGAGCCCGCTCGTTCAAACAAAGGGTTGAAACTCGCCTACACACTGGAGTTCGCCCAAACGTGAAAACTCACCCGTCAAGGTGAGATCGCCTAACTCCAACACCACAGCATTCCGCCCAGCGTGCGCCAGAGAGTACGTCCAAGGATCTCTCATGTACGCACCCAAACGATCCTTCCGATGCTGGGGGTTGTCACCAACCACCCACAGGAGATCTCCGAGAATATTTAATTCGCAAACGCACTATACATGAGGCGAGTCCTCAGTGCCATTGCGAAAGGCTCATCCACACGGTACTCGCCGACTGCCAATGCATAGGAACGGCGAAGCCTTCGGTGTTTGAGAGACTTTCTCAACAACCTTCTCGGCAGAGGACCTCCCGTCGAAAGCGTCGTCACCAAAAAGGACGCGCTGCCGACGACCTAGAACTCTCGTACGCCACAGTCAACATGACGGACAAGGGTAAGGGGGTACTCTCCGACTCTCCGGATTCAGACTCCGTCCTGAGGCCTAACCCTCGGTTCGCCCGACCCCGACAAGAGGGCATATACCAGCGTACCCGGAGTCGCAGAGGGACAAACATCGGGTTTGATTACTCCGCCGTAGCCCCTCCCTCTTACGACGAAGACGAGGTTCACTCGGCGGCGGCCACGTCGCAAACCTCGCACTCAAGCCAGGAAGCACCTGCGAGGGTACACATGACGGAACTCACCCACGAGCAGACAGTGGCTCAAAAGCTGGAGGAACAACAAGCAACCATCGACTCTCTAAGAGAGATGATGGAGCAACTTCTGAATAAGAAGAAAAAGAAGAAGAAAACCCAACGCCCCTTACCCTGGCGAACTGGGGACAGAGAGTGGGTACCTCCCCGCCGTCCGGCGACAGAAACGGAAGACAACAGTAATCCGCTATCCGCTTACTCTTCCAAGACGTCGCTAGGGACGTCACATACCGGGGATAGCACTCGTGATAAGAGGTTCGACGAGTTCCAAGACCAGCTTAACGCGCTGAAGCTTCAGCAAAACATGAACAAGCTGGGGGTGGTTCGTCCCTACCCCATTGAATGGGATACAGTCCCATACCCGGCGAAGTTCAAGCCGATCAGCTTGGTGCAATTTAACGGCAAGGGCTCGCCCTCGCAGCACATCTACTACTTTATGGCCCAGACTGGGTTCCTTACGGGGAATGACGCCATTCTCACGTGACTATTCATAGGCACCATCAAAGGGGTGGCCTTTGAATGGTTCCGCAAGCTGGAACCCGGCTCTATCAAATCATGGGCCGACGTCAAAAGGCTCTTTTTGGCCCGCTTCTTCGATGACGACACGGAAGTGTCGATGGCCACCCTCCTGGCCGAAAAACAACGAAAGTCGGAATCGGTCAATGACTTCGTAAAGAGATTTCGGAACCGATCAGTCCACTGCCGGGACCAAGTCTCCGAGTCGATACTGATCGAGATGTGTCGTAATAACCTATCGATCCACATCCTATCCAAAATAGGCGCGGTGGAAACCCGGACGTGGAAAGAGCTGGTGCGTCAGGGTGAACAGGTAGAGAACATGATCAAGAGGCTAGAGGCCGAAAAGCCACAGCCTAAGAAGGGAGCTGCGGAGCCGACTGCGCCAAAGAATCCCCCTCGAACGAGAGGAAAGGAGATCATGGCCGTCGATTCCGCCCCAACGCCAAAAGCTGCCCTAAGGTCAAAGCCCAGACAGTTCGAGCAACGTCCTCCGCGACAATACGACTTCAAGGAAGATCAGGTGGTGGCAACGTTCGATACACTGCTCAAGAGCGGTCGAATCAAATTACCAGAAGCCACGAAGCCTGAGGAAGCGGACAAGACCGGTGATCCAAGTTACTGTGCCTATCACAGATTCCTTGGTCACCACACAACCAAGTGCTATGTCCTCAAAGACAAGCTCCAAGCTCTCTACGAAGCAGGGGTCTTGAAGAAGGAGAAAGTCCAAAAGCAGGTGACCACGAACATGATCACCTTGAGCTTTAGGACAGATCTCCCAGAGGTTCGAGCTCCGGCGGGGGTAGTTCCTATCCCCAAGGCGGTTTTGAAGATCACCAACGACGACCCTCACAACCAGCGAGAGAAGGGCTTGGTCCCGCAGACCCTGCCATCGGGGCAGATAATGTGGGTCCATCCAGACCTCCTCAACGATGAACAATAGACTACAAGGCCTTCGAAGGAGGCCAAGGGAAAACATTGCAACGTTGTCTCTGCCATTCCAGATAGAGACAGCATAGCGATAGCTGCCCTGACCGATTCTGAGGAGGACACCAATGTCTTCGCCACGAGGGCGGGAAAGGAATTCGCCAAAGAATATCCCACGAGGGCAGAGAACCCGGCAGGACCTCCCAAAAGGTCAGCCGCGCTGACTCCTCCCAGTCCAGATGGGCCAAGCTCGAGCCGCCAACCTTTCCGGTTCAACGTGCTCGCACAGCTGAAAAGCATCCCGGCGCGAATCACCATGTACGACCTCCTCCGGTTGTCCAGGTCTACTCGCGAAGCCCTGCAAGAGGCTTTGGCCGACTCAGAGGCGTTCGTCACCCATTTCTCGAAAGAGGTAGAAGCAGAACGAGAATGCGTGACCTGCTGCCAAGTCTCCGAGAGACGAGTCCTGTGCATCACTTTCACTCCTAAAGACATGCTCATCAAGAGCACGTCTCATGATCGACCGCTGTACTTCACGGGATATGTCAGATCGGCGAAAGTGGATCGGATCCAAGTCGACCCGGGTTCTGCGTTGAGCATCGTACCCCTAAAATTGATCAAGCACTTGGGGATACCGCCGAAGCGTTTGTCCTCGACCACCATGACCATTTTTGGCTTTAACGCCACGGGGACGCGGCTGCTGGGTAAAATCCGCCTGAAATGCCGAATAGGCGACATGAAGATGGAGGTGACCTGCTACGTCATCGATGCCGAGCCTTCCTACAACGTGCTCTTAGGGCGCCCGTGGATCCATGGCAATCGAATAGTCCTATCCACCCTTCACCAATGCTTGAAGTATGTGGACGGTTACGAACGTGTGAAAATAGTAGTGGCCGACAGACAACCCTTCAAAGGCGTCGAGAATTACTTCACAGACTCTCTGCTGTATCAGGACCCCGTCGAACCGCCAGTTGAGGAGCCGGAAAGCGGCAACGAGGCGGATAGCGAACCTGAGTACGGCGATAACCTAATACTAAACGACTTCGAGTCAATTGTAATCGGTTATGAGAGTCATCATGTAACCAACGCCGTTCAGGCGGAGAAGATTATCATGAATGAAAAGTCCAACTTTGCTTATGTGTCGCCTTGTTCTACGTCTGAGGGCGATGAACCCAACGACTCGTGGACAAAACTCTGCGGCGATCCCTCCCTGCACATGCCAGTATGCTCGTCATACGTCGCGAGAACACGGCCGATTGACTCGTCACAAGCTGTATTTGTTGTGCCAGCCCGAGATAATTATCAAAAAGACATTATTTTTGGCCGAATCGATAGTCCCCTACACACCATGTGGGACGAGTCGGGAGACGAGGACCTAGCGCCTCAGTTTTCGCAATACAGCCAAGTTGCCAAACGCATGATGAGCGACATGGGGTATGACCTCACGTGTTTAGAGGGCCTGAATTACGGCCGAGGGCGCAAAACGGTCATCCGACCTGCCCACGTGCCCAAGAGTAAACCCTCAAATTACTTCAATAGGACTCAGAGGGGCTTAGGCTACTCCTCTACCTCATCAGACCTGTGCTGTTATGTCAACGGGGACTCCGACTACGCGTGCTCAGGAGATCGATCGTCGGTAACCTCAGCATGGGACTCGGATGTCAGCGTGAGGGATCTGTTCGATGGCCTTACAGTCAACATGGCTACGGTGGATCCCGCCGAGATGGCGGAGGATGGACAACTTCCACTTTACGACGAGACATGGGATCGCCATGTTAACGCCCAGTGGAGTAGTCGCTTCGAGCAACGGGAACCACCGACCGAAGACGAAATTTTCCAGGTGAACATGGGCACTGAGGTGAATCCCAAACCCATATTCATCAGCGGTAGCCTGCCTCCTCAAGAAAAAGAGGATCTCATCGCCCTCATACGGGAATACATCAACGTCTTCGTGTGGAGTTATGAGGACATGTCTGGCTTGGATCCGTGGATCACCACGCATCGCCTCAACATCAGCTCAGACGCCAAACCAGTCAAACAACAGCAGAGGTGCTTTCGCCCTCAGATTATGGAGGCGATTGAGGCTGAAGTGAAGAAGCTCATCGAATCTGGCTTCATCAGAGAGGAACAACATCCTGACTAGATGGCCAATATTGTTCTGATCCTGAAGAAGAATGGTAAAATCCGTATCTGCATCGACTTCAGAGACCTCAACGCCGCGTGCCCAAAGGACGAATTTTCTTTGCCCATCACGGATGTCATCATCGACAACACGTGCGGATTTGAGAGGATGTCTTTCATGGATGGTTTCTCCGGGTACAATCAGATCAAAATGCACCCTGAAGACGAGAAACACACTTCGTTCCGCACTCCTATGGGGGTGTACTGCTACACGGTTATGCCCTTTGGACTCAAGAACGCCGGTGCCACCTATCAGCGCGCCATGAGCACGATCTTTCGAGAACACCTGCGAAAGATGGTGGAATGCTATGTAGACGACCTGGTCGTGAAGAGTCGCCACAAAGGCAACCATCTTCAAGACTTGAGGACGATGTTCGAACTCATGAGGACTCACCAACTCAAGATGAATCCCACAAAATCATTCCTAGGGATGACTAGTGGTAAGTTCCTCGGTTTCGTCGTCACGACGAAAGGGATCCGGATCGATCCAGACAAGGTGCGAGCCATTCAAGAGCTTCAGCCGCCCCGAAATCTTAAAGAATTGAGAGGCCTTCAAGGACGATTGGCTTACGTCCGAAGGTTCATCTCAAACCTTTCGGGCAAGTGCCAGCCGTTCTCTAAGCTTATGAAGAAAGGCACTTCCTTCGAATGGGACGAGTCTTGCCAAAAGGCCTTTGAGGACATCAAGGCTTACCTTTCAAATCCGCCAGTCCTCGCTACGCCAATTTTAGGGAGACCATTTCTCATCTATATCCGGGCCATGGAGCATTCTCTAGGTGCTCTCTTAGCACAAAATGATGACGCAGGCCATGAGCAAGGCATCTACTACCTAAGTAGGACCCTACAAGGGGCTGAACAACGGTACCCGATGGTCGAAAAAGAATGTTTGGCATTGGTATTCGCCATCCAAAAGATACGACACTACCTAGTCGGCCAGACAATCCATGTCATCTCCCGGATAAACCCTATTCGGGTCTTCATGACACAACCCGCAGCGTTGAACTGGCGCCTGGCTAGGTGGGCTCTTCTCCTCTCTCAGTATGATATCCACTTCATGCCACAAAAATCCGTCAAGGGACAGGCCATCTGCGATCTTATGGCCAGTCACCCACTGGGGTCAAAGACCGACTTGTTTGAAGATTTGCCAGATGAACCGCCCGAAGCCAACGTAACTTCGTTACCGGAGCTGTGGCAGATGTTCTTCGACGGCGCGTCTCGCGCAGCTGCGGATGGCTCTATTGTCGTAGGAGTGGGGGTAGTCCTCACTTTTCCACATAACCACATACTACCCCGAGCCTTTTCTTTGACAGAGCCATGTACCAACAATGTGGCGGAGTACAATGCATTACTCATCGGACTCGAGTTAGCGAAAGAGCTAGGGATACAATATCTAGAGGCTTACGGCGACTCCCAACTCATCGTCAAATAGATGACCGGCGAGTACGAAGTTAGGAACGACGATTTAATCCCTCTCCACAAAGCGGCTATCGAGCTAGTGGAATCGTTCGAGAGTTTCCGCATTGAACACGTGTTGCGATCCAAGAACACACATGCGGACGCGCTCGCCTCTTTGGCAGCCAACCTAGCTCAACCGTTAGGGACAACCCAATAGGTCACAGTGGCGAGTAGAAGGCTCTTTCGATCGAAAGACGCTCCAGAAGCAAACGCCACCCATCAAGCCCCAGATCAGCCCAGTGCTGAGGATTGGCGCCTCCCGATCATCGATTACGTCCTATACGGCATATTGCCCGAAGATGCAAAGGAGTGGGAGTCTGTTCGGAGACGTGCTTCGAGATTCTACTATGATTCAACCACCAAGACGTTGTATCGAAAGTCGTACGACGGCTTGTTACTCCGATGCCTTTCAAAAGCGGAGGCACAAGAGGCTCTGCGTGAGGCCCACGGCGGCGTTTGCGGGGCCTACTAGCCTGGACCCAAACTTTGGGATCACTTGCGAAGGATAGGCTACTTCTGGCCTGGGATGGTCCACGACGCGGTCATCTACGCGAAGCGCTGCCATGATCCACACCAACTACATGCACCAGCCGCCTGAAGACCTACACCCGACAAAGGCTTCATAGCCCTTCGAAGCATGGGGAATGGACATAGTGGGGCCAATATCCCCCCTTCGGCGAGAGGTCATCGCTTTATTCTCGCGATCACTGACTACTTCTCTAAATGGGCCGAAGCCATCCCCTTGAGAGAAGTCAAGACTAACGACGTGATTAAGTTCATCAAACACCATGTCATCTACCGATACGGTGTACCCCGGCGTATCATTCATGACAATGGCACGCAATTTATCAGCCATGCATTCACCAGGTTTTGCGACAAGTTTCGAATACGGAACCTTTCTTCCACGGCCTACAATCCATCGGCGAATGGCTTGGCAGAGGCCTTCAACAAAACGATCATCAAGATCTTGACCAAGTTAACCTCCACCAGCAAACGTGATTAGAATGAGAAACTTGGCGAGAGTTTGTGGGCGTATCGCACAACAGTTCGCACACCGATTGGCCGCACGCCCTACTCATTGGTATACGGTTGTGAGGCCGTATTGCCATTAGAGATTCAAATTCCGTCCCTCCGCGTCGCCTTGGCCACAGGGATGACAGTGGAAGACAATCACCGACAATGACTCGTTGAGCTCGAAGCGTTGGACGACAAACGGCTGGAGGCTCAACAACACATTGAGTTCTATCAAGCCCGAATGACTAAGATTTTCGACAAGAAAGTCAGACGCCGAGCCTTCAAGGAGGGAGAACTGGTGCTGGCCGTTCGCCGACCGATGATCCTCACCTCCAAGAAGAAAGGCAAATTTCTATC
Organism: Asparagus kiusianus; assembly: GCA_022839385.1. NCBI lineage: Eukaryota > Viridiplantae > Streptophyta > Magnoliopsida > Asparagales > Asparagaceae > Asparagus > Asparagus kiusianus. The sequence goes on from BQKN01030584.1 coordinate 10,002, forward strand.
CAAATGGGAAGGGCCATTCGTAATAGAGACAGTCTATTCGAATGGAGCTTACCGCCTTGTTAAGCCAAACGGCGACAAGATCATGATGCCTATCAACGGCAAATACTTAAAAAAGTACTACCCTTAGTTCTTCTTCCCGAAACTCCCACGAGTGCATGAGTCTAAACTGACCCTCACCCCCTCCAACTGGTACACGAGGCTAAACTGTCCCTACTTCACCCGCTCTGGCGGAAGACCTCTTTCAGAAGTTAATTCGCCCATCCTCCCCAATTGGACGGCGAATCCACCAAAGTCGCTCATATCGCGGCAGACTCAGAAGTCAATTCACCCATCCTCCCCAATTGGACGGCGGATCCACTAAAGTCGTTCGTATCGCGGCAGACTCAGAAGTCAATTCGCCAATCTTTCCTAATAAGATGGCAGATCCACTAAAGTCGCTCGTATCGCGGCAGACTTAATTCAATTCGCCAATCTTCCCCAATAGGACGACGAATCCACCAAAGTCGCTCATATCGTGGCAGACTCAGAAGTCAATTCGCCCATCCTCCCCAATTGGACGACGGATCCACTAAAGTCGTTCGTATCGCGGCAGACTCAGAAGTCAATTCGCCAATCTTCCCCAATAAGATGGCGGATCCACTAAAGTCGCTCGTATCGCGACAGACTCAATTCAATTCGCCAATCTTCCCCAATAGGACGACAAACTCACCAAAGTCGCTCATATCGCGGCAAACAACTCGGTTATGTTAACTGTCACCTCTAACCGAACCAACTTATCAGTCTCCCTCAATGAGATGGTAAGACCACATAGTTGCTCTGATCGCAACAAAGCTTCATCAGGTTAATGATTACCTTCGATGATTGGCACCGCTATTCCTACGAATGGCATAGCCTAAGTGATAACCTACCACGCGACGTGTTATTGCTTCGGTCGATAGTCACACTCCTACGTCCCTGAACTATTTGGCCTATTCCAGCTATCCTAACCTTCCTTTAGGGTAACTGATGGGTAGTAGCCTACCACGTGATGGCTCCTGCAACGATCGATTGTCATATTCCTACATCCCTGAACGACTCGATTATCACCGGCGTTATCACCCTCGCAGGCGATGACAGCTATCAAGGGCAGCTCGACAGGCGTCACACCCGGCAGTGCCTCCAAACGACAACCCACCGAGTGGCAAGTCAAGCATTGGAGACATCAGGTGGTCGCACGCACGAGCAACCACGCCTGATCTAGGGCTAAGTGTTGCCCTCTTAATCCTACCAGAGCTGCAACGTGAAAGACAGGTCTGACCTGACCTCACGCCGCAAACAGCCAAAAAAAGGGGGGGGGGGGCAAATGGCCAAGTCCAAGGCATGAGCATCCTTACCCCAATGCTAAATAGCACAGCCGGGCTCGACTGGAAAACGAAGCAAGCCAAGCATGTATCCACACCAAAAAAAGGGGGTGAAATGACGCATGCAAAACAGAAGCAAAGAGCCATTACAGGCCGAAGTTACATATATAATGTTTAAGGTTACGATGCAACCAGCATCAACCGAATTACAAAAAAAAAAAAAGGAAAGACTTAAACAAGCGCGAGCATTACAGGAATTTCAGCAAGCTGAAAGAGCCAATCTTGGCCTTGACTTCCGCGCGATCCGCCTCACGCTGGATCCTCGCCTTTTCCTTCTGCTTCTGCTGCCGCCTGATTAAGGCCGCCTTGCTGTCTTCTTCCTCCTGGCGAAGAAGTTGGAGCGCCCTCTCAACCGCTCCGGCGGCCTCGCCGAGCCTCCTCGCCTCACGCTCGCGCTCCCGCAGCCTTGCCTCGCCGCGAAGAGAGCCAGCGTCCTCGAAGAAAGCCCTATCCAGGTAAGCGTCCATCCGGTCCAGTACCGCTTGGTGTCGCTTCCGCAGACGTCTGAGCTCGGCCTCTTTCGCCCGAATCTGCTTCGCCCGCTCTTCGCGCTCGAGCAGGAGGCGCAAGGAGAGGAGCGGTGGCACGTCGGAGGGATCGTCATAGGCCAGCTCCTCGAGGCGGTACATCCACCCCTCCACACGGTGAAGTTCCCGCTCGCACTGATATGCGAGCGAGATACCGCCTGCTCGACGGACCTCCCTTAAGCCCGCTTCCACGAGAGGAAGCACATCGAAGTACCTCCCGTCGCCCACGCCGACCGATATGGCGATCCCCTGCACCAAACCCTCCAGCCTCTGGAGGGGCACGAATGCGGGGTGAGCCACGGGGTCTAGAGCAGAGGACCCCTGGAATGAACTCACAAGGGAAGCAGGTGGGGCGTCGACGTTGACGACGGTGGCGGAAGAGCCAACATCCTCGGAGGCGCTATGATCAGAGTCGGAGGCCATGAGCGGAGGAGGTTACGGCAGCGGTCTTTCGTCTAGCGGACTTTTCTCGAAGAGGAAGGAACGTGACTGAAGAGATGGTGAGTACGGGGAATATATCCGAAGATACAACGGTCAAGATCTATTCTCTCGATCAATCAAACGGCCCAGATGCCCTGCGGCGCTTCGAGCTCAACGCCATTAAAGGCCATTCCTCTCGAGGCCCAAACCGACCGATCGGATGAAGCCCAAGAGGCGAGGCGTTCTGTCACTTCGCCATTAATGAGCATTGACACGTCTTTAAAGCCTTAGCTGGCAAGCATTTGGGCCCGCTAAGAGACGCGTGGTACGAGTTTTCGCCCGCACCATTTTAGTCTTTAACTACGGGACGGATTCGCTGCTGCTTGAGTTCTGAACGAAGTACGAACTCGCCCTAATTCGGATTTGATCGCCAGAAGTTTTCGCTTAAACCTAAACTCGCCAGAGGCAGAGTTGGATCCGCAGTGTAAACTCACCATATCGTGAGTTTTCGTTTAAACCTTAAACTCGCCAGAGGCCAAGTTGGATCCGCAGCGTAAGCTCGCCGTTTTGTGGGTTTTGCTTACCCTAAACTCACCAGCGGCCAAAGTTGGTCTTCAATGTGAACTCACTAATACGGGGGTTTTGCCTACGGTTTGAGTTTGCCAACAGTCGAAGTCAACCTTTAAGCGAACTCGCCACTGTTCTCACTTCACCTTTAGTGTGAACTCACCTACGTTCGAATTGGGCTGAACAAACTCGTCGGCAGTTTAGTAGGGCTCGCCACGCGAATTCACCATCACTTGAACCGGCCTGTACTGGAGATGAGTCTTCGCCCAAGGCGTGCCACCTGAAATCGCTGTTGGCCATGCCTAAGAAACACTGAAGAGTGATACATCCAAAGGGAGCGTGACAAGAAAACACAAACTTCATCAAATGCTTCTAGAACAGTACATTTGAACAAAGTTATGATTCTATAATTAAGAAAGCCATAATATTGCGTTCGAGAAGCAAGACATGCACCAGTTTTTCGTTAAAACAATACATTTGAACGGAGTTATGACTTCACGAGTCATGGCATAGTTTCAAAAGCGAGACAAACAAGCAAAATGTCTTAAACACAGGTGCAGAATTGAAATCTCAATCAGGCAAACTAAAAGAAGAAATCTCTTCCTTGGCCATTGCCACCCTCCTCGCGTGGTCCTCCCGAGCCTTGTCCTCGGTCGCTTTCCTGATTCGTTCCTCAGAGCTCGACCTGGCGGCAGCGACTTTTTCACGCAAGGCCAAGAGGCGTTGAGTTTCCGCCTCAGCGTTCCTGCTGACCTTTACGACATCAGACTGGAGCCCCTTCCAATTTGTCTCCGCCTATCCCAGTTCGGCTCTCAGACGAGCCATTGTGCGATTGAGGTCGACAATTTGCTCCTCCAACAAGCGTTGTTGACTCACCCAGAAATCGGCGATGGATTCCAAATCAGCGATTTCTTTGGAACGGACCTC
>BQKN01030585.1:0-14715 GCA_022839385.1 Asparagus kiusianus
CACTGGTTCCTTTTTTAACGGTGCTGAATCCGATACTGAACCATCGGCCCAAGGCACGGACAGCGAAGAAGAAGCTAACACCAAGGCTGGGCTTGATTACAACGGAGGTTTTGTATTTAATGACATTGTACTATTTGTAATCAATCTTGATGGTGGAGAATAGTCAGATGGTAGTTGTAATTGGTAACTTGCCGAAAGGGAAATAAATGACGATTTAAAGTATTCATCTTGTCTTGATGATGTAATGCAGGGGCTGTATGATAACCTCGATATACATATACCACTTCGATCATCTTGTATGATGAAGAAGTATATCCAAGACTCACTTCAAACGACCCTCGTCATTCCTGCTAAGGCAGGGGCTGAAAATGAGTTAATCTTCGGCAAAGGGGAGATATCTCCACCATTAGATCCCTTCTCAAAGGAAGATAGTGACAATGAAAGACCCGGTCCTCACTTGTTCAGATACAGTCATCAAGCGTTTAATTTCATGGGGAAATGGGGATACAACTTCGTACTCGAGGAAGGTCTTTGTTTTGGTCGAGGTCCACGAGTTCCACCTCTCCCGGCCTACGTACCGAAAGAAAAACCCGATAATTATTATGGCTATAAAAGGGGTCTACGCTACATCTCTTCATCCGATGACGAGTGTCACTGGCAAGTCATTGACCGATTAGAGAATAAGGACAGATACTCATCCGATTCTTCAAGTTAGGACTCCGACATCAGCCTTGGAGAAATGTTCAGAGGACTGATGTCGAATATGGCCACAGTCGATCCCGCCATAATAGAGGAGGATAATCAATTGCCAACTTGGGAAGATCCTTGGATCCATCACCTGAATATCCAATATGGTGATGGATTCGGACAAAGAGAACCTCCCACCAATGTTAAAGTGGTCACTGTGAATATGGGTGACGAAGCGAATTTGAAACTCATATTCATTAGCGATAGCCTTCCGTCAAACGAGAAGGAAGAGTTGATTGCCCTCATCAGGGAATATGTTTTCACCTAGAATTACAAGGATATGCCAGGACTTGACCCAAACATGGCGATGCATTGCCTCAACATCAAACCGGATGCTAAACCTGTCAAGCAATAGCAAAGATGGTTTCATCCACAAATTATGGAAACAATCAAGTCTGAAGTTAAAAAACTGATCGACTCGGGCTTTATCAGGGAAGAGCAACATCCCAACTAGCTAGCAAATATTGTATCGGTACTTAAAAAGAATGGGAAAATAAGGATCTGCATTGACTTCAGAGACCTGAACACCACTTGCCCAAAGGATGATTTCCCTCTTTTGATCATGGATGTCATCATCGATAGCACGTGAGGATTTGAGAGGATGTACTTTATGGATGGATTTTTGTGTTACAATCAAATCAAGATGTACCCGAATGACGAAAAGCAAACCATGTTCAGAACACCTCTCAGTGTTTTGTGCTACACAGTCATGTCTTTCGGCTTGAAGAATGCATACGCTACATACCAGGGGGTAATCTCAGAATCCCCATTACTAAGTTGGCTTCAACAAGCACTATTACCTATAGAATCAATACCGGTGGGTCTATGCTATTTGGTAAAATCCTGGTGAAGTGCTAACTCGGAGATTTAAAATCAGAGGTCACGTACTATGTTATCGATGCAGAGACTTCTTATAACTTACTATTGGGTCGACCCTAGATCCATGGTAATGTTATAGTCCCTTTCACCATCCACCAGTGTCTAAAATATGTAGATGCTAATAACAAGGTCAAGACGATGGTCACGGATAAGCAATCGTTTAAGGGATTGGAAAACTATTTCACTGATTCCTTTTTTAACGGTGTTGAATTTGATACTGAACCATCGGCCCAAGGCATGAACAGCGGAGAAGAGCTAACACCGAGGCTGGGTTTGATTACAATGGAGATTTTGTATTAAATGACATTGTACCCTTTGTAATCAATCTTAATGGTGGAGAATAGTCAGATAAAAGTTATAATTGGAAACTTGCCGAAAGGGAAATAAATGAGGATTTAAAGTATTCGCCTTATCTTGATGATGTAATGCAGGGGTTGTATGATAACCACGATATACATATGCCACTTCGATCATCTTGTATGATGAAGAAGTGTATCCAAGACTCACTTCAAATGACGCTCGTCATTCCTGCTAAGACAGGGGGTGAAAATGAGTTAATCTTCAGCAAATGGGAGATATCTTCACAATCTGATCCCTTCTCAAAGGAAGATAGTGACGATGAAAGACCCGATCCTCACTTGTTCATATACAGTCAACAAGCGTGTAATTTCATGGTGAAATGGGGATACAACTTCGTACTCGAAGAAGGTCTTTGTTTTGGTCGAGGTCCACGAGTTCCACCTCGCCCGGCCTACGTACCGAAAGGAAAACCTGATAATTATTATGGCTATAAAAGGGGTCTACGCTACGTCTCTTCATCCGATGACGAGTGTCACTGGCAAGTCATTGACCGATTAGCGAATAAGGATGGATACTCATCCGATTCTTCAAGTTAGGACACCGACATCAGCCTTAGAGAAATGTTTAGTGGACTGATGTCGAATATGGCCACGGTCGATCCTGATATATTGGAGGAGGATGATCAATTGCCAACTTAGGTAGATCCTTGGATCCATCACCTGAATATCCAATATGGTGATAGATTCGAACAAAGGGAACCTTCCACCGATGTTAAAGTGGTCCAAGTGAATATTCGTGATGAAGCAAATCCGAAACACATATTCATTAGCGATAGCCTTCCATCAGACGAGAAGAAAGAGTTGATTGCCCTCATCAGGGAATACATAGATGTTTTCGCCTAGAATTACAAGGATATGTCAGGACTTGACCCCAACATGGCGATGTATTGCCTCAACATCAAACCAAATGCCAAACCTATCAAGAAATAGCAAAGATGGTTTCGTCTGCAAATTATGAAAGCAATCAAGTCTGAAGTTAAAAAATTGATTGACTCGGGCTTTATTAGGGAAGATCAATATCCCAACTAGCTAACAAATATTGTACCGGTACTTAAAAAGAACGGGAAAATAAGGATCTGCATTGACTTTAGAGACCTGAACACCACTTGCCCAAAGGATGATTTCCCTCTTTTGATCATGGATGTCATCATTAACAACACGTGAGGATTCGAGAAAATGTCCTTTATGGATGGATTTTCGGGTTACAATCAAATCAAGATGTACCCGGACAACGAAAAGCATACCACGTTCAGAACGCCTCTCAGTGTTTTGTGCTACACAGTCATATCTTTCGGCTTGAAGAATGTAGGCACTACATACCAGCGGGCAATAACGAAGATTTTTTAGGAACACCTCCGAAAGACGTCGAGTGCTATGTTGATGATTTGGTCGTGAAAAGCAAAAGCAAAGATGACCACATTAAAGACTTGAAGATGATGTTCGATCTCATACTTAGTCACTAATTGAAGATGAACCCTACCAAGTCCTTCTTGGGAATGTCCAACGACAAATTCCTCGTATTCGTCGTTACCACTAAGGGTATCCACATCGATCCTGATAAAGTAAAGGTGATACATGAGTTACAACCCCCAAGAATTCTCAAAGAACTCAAAAGACTACAAGGGTAATTGGCTTATATCCACCAGCTCATCTCGAACCTATCTAGGAAATGCTAACCATTCTCCAAGGTCATGAAGAAGGGCGTGTCATTTATTTAGGACGACACCTGTCAGAAGGCCTTTGAAGATATCAAAGCATATCTGGCGAATCCTCCTATCCTCGTTGCACCGAAGTCGCGTAAATCATTCTTGATTTACGTCAAAGCGATGAACCACTCGTTTAGTGTTTTACTCGCACAAGATGATTACAACGGTCACCAACAGGCAATATATTATCTAAGTTGAACTTTGTTAGATGTTGAATCTCGATATTCGATGATCAAGAAGGAGTGCCTCGCTTTGGTATTCGCAATTCAGAAAATATGATACTACGTGGTTGGACAGACGATCTACGTTATTTCGAATGTCAACCTAGTCCGAGTATTTATGATGCAACTAGCTTCAATGAATTGGCGGTTAACGAGATGGGACCTATTCTTATCCCAATACGACCCGGACTTCAAGCAACAGAAGTCGGTCAAAGGGCAAGCGATTTGTGATCTTCTAGAGGCTAACCTTGTGAAGGATACATCCGAATTATATAAAGATTTGTCAAATGAAGCTAATGAAATCAATACTACCTCTCATCAGTAGGTGTGGTAATTATACTTTGATAGTGTTTCTCGGGCAACCAATATGGTGAGCGCTCCCCAAAGTTTGAAGATTTCCTCAGGAGTTGGAGTTGTCTTAGTTTCCCTGAAGAAACATGTGATACCACCAGCCTATTCACTCCCTAAGCCGTGTTCCAACAATGCAGCCAAATACAATGCGCTACTCATTAGGCCTAGTTTCGCCAAAGAGTTGGGGGGTCATGTATCTCGAAGCTTTTGGTGATTCTCAACTGATAATCAACAAAATTTAAGGAGAGTATGAAGTCAGGAATCGAGACCTGATACCATACCACAAGACGGCCATCGAGATGGCAGACTTATTTGAAGAATTCTTCATCGAGTACATTCCACGTCTCTAGAATGCATATGCAGATACATTAGCAGCACTAGTAGTATCTCCGACGTAGCCTACCGACACAGAACAATGGGTCACTGTGAGAACTCACCAACTCTTCATACTAGACTGTACATTGAACATCAAAGAGGTGCACTCGGCCAGAATTGAACTCGAGCCTCGAGATTAGCATTTTTCCATTATTGATTATGTCTTGCATAGTATTTTACCATAAGACATAAAAGAAAGAGACTCGGTTCGACGAAGAGCTTCGAGATTCTATTATAACACAGCGACCCAGACGCTGTATTGTCATGCATACAACGGTATGCTACTCTGATGACTTTCAACCAAAGAAACGGAGCAGGCTCTTAAGGAAGCACATGATGGGACCTGTGGTGCACACCAACCCAGTCCTAAACTCTATGATCGACTCAGAAGAATGGGATATTATTAGTCAATCATGGTTAAGGCTGCAGTTGATTACGCCCGACGGTGCCACATATGTCAAGTACATGCAAATTACATACACCAACCCTCGGAGCATTTGCACCCATCGGCCACTTCATAGCCATTCGAGACATAGGGAATGGACATCGTTGGTCCTATTTTTCCACCGTCAGCCAAAGGTGACTGTTTTATTTTGGCAATCACCGATTACTTCTCAAAGTAGGTCGAAGTAGTTCCACACAAAGAAGTGAAGACAAGCTACGTCGACAAGTTCATCAAACACCATATCATCTACCGATACGGTGTTCCAAGATGAATCGTGCACGATAACGGACCTCAGTTTGTTAGCAATGCCTTCATTAAATTTTGTGAAAAGTTTAGGATTCAAGACATCTCATTAACATCATACAATCCCATGGTGAACGGATTAGCTGAAGCTTTCAACAAAACCATTATTAAGATTCTATCAAAGCTCGTCATGACCAATAAACGAGACTGGGACGACAAACTCGACGAAGCTCTCTGGGCATATCACATCATAGTTCACACACCTACCGGAGCAACTCTGTACTCTCTAGTGTATGGATGCGAGGCTGTTCTTCTCTTGAAAATCCAAATTCTATCCCTTCGCATTGCTCTCATAATAGGGATGACGAAGGAGAAACAACATCGAAAACTTCTCAAAGAACTTGAGATGTTAGATAAAAAGCGCCTAGAGGCTTAGCAAAAAAAATTGAGTTTGACCAGGCTAGAATCTTCCGGGCTTTTGATAAAAGGTTCTAGCAATGAAGCTTCAAGGAAGGGGACTTGGTTCTTGCCGTCCAGCGACCAATGATACTCAACTCCAAAAAGAAAGGCAAATTCCAACCTAAATGGGAAGGACCGTTTATGATAGAGACAGTCTACTCAAACGGCGCATATTGTTTAATCACCCAAGATGGTGACAAGATTATGATGCTAATAAATGAAAAGTTCCTAAAAAAGTACTATCCCTAGTACGTTCAGAATAACTTATTTAACGGGAAGTTCCTAGAGAATGCTATATAGAGTATTCTTGAGGATAACCCGAGAACAGCTGATTATTCAAGATGAAGACCAGTCATCTGAATAATTCATTCTTAATCATAAAAAAGTTAATTAAGGATCTCCTACTGTGGCTATTTAATCATTTCTAAGATGATTAAAACCCTCCCACTGTGACTTTCCAAGCACTCTTTCGTTAAGATGAGATTCAATGATCTCATTTGGTCAATCTTCCCTCACGAAACTCCCATGATGCACCTGTGGAGTGCTTGATTCACGATCCTTCACGGCAAAGTCCCTCACTAATCAAATTAACTGATAATGGGTCCACCAAAGTTCTTTCGGTTGAGTTCATCCAAACTCCCACTTTGTTTATGCACTTAACACTCCCAATGTTAAAGTCCCAACACTGTACTCAAAAGTTTAAGCTACTAATTCATGGCAATTAGCAAACCCCTTTCATATTAAGTCCCTATCACTTGACGCTGAAAACCCCTACCAAGTGATTTGTACAAGTCAACATTCCTACTGTTATTTGTACCACACTCCTACTACTCATTTGGCTAAGCCTTCCTATAGTTAGGACCAAAGCCAAAATATTCTCTTCATTCCTTCTATGAACGAGAGGTCCACTTTTAGAAAACAGACTTCCTTTTTAATAAATGAAAGGCCTCCACCTAGGTTGAACAATCAAACCTATAAAAGTTAGGGTCGTCTCAATAACCCCCATCTGGTCAAACCATTAAATGGTTAGGACCATAATCGGAAATCTTTTTTGATAAATGAAAGACTTCCACTCTTTCCCCTTTATTCAAAACTATAAAAGTTAGGGCTAAAGTCGGTGTTCCATCTCGATAAACGTGAAATTTCATTTTTAGATCAGGTAACCAATCCTATAAAAGTTAGGGTTATCTGGATCTTTTTGATTCGCAGAGTGGAGATCATACTCTTAGTTTCACCTTCTAGATTCTCGAAGTGGAGATCTCACTTTAAGTTTCTTTCGCAGCAGGAGATAGAATATAAATTTCTTCCTCTCTAGCACCGAGTTCGTCTTTACCCTAAAAGAATACCTGAGGATAGAATATAAAATTCTTCCTCTCCAGTATCGGGTTCGTCTTTGCCCCAAGAGAAGACACAATCTCTCAACATCATAAATACATGCCTCTCCTACATGGGGAACTTTATCTCGACTCCTAAACAGAGATAAGTTTACGCCTAACACGCGTTGCCGATTAGTCTTTCACCGCGAAAAAGACACCAGAATTCATTGTGGGGGATTTTATCTCAAGCCCTAAATAGAGATAAGTCTGTATCTAACGCATGCTGCCGGGTAGTGCATTCCTATGAAAATGGTAAAGCTCACATATTCGATATCGGTAGGTTGTTATTAATAACGTCAGAATCCATGCCTTACATGCATGGGCGATTTTATTTCCATAACAATGGTGAAGTCTACGTATTCAAAATCGTAGCATTAAGAGAGTTAACTCTCTTAGCATAATGTTACATGTGAAATAGATTCAGACAATTCATATGCTAGTCTGATTCAAATGATAATCAGTAAAGGCATATCAAATCCGTTGAGGGCTAAGGATTAGCCAAAAACCCTAAGTCTATACCTAACACGCGTTGCTAGGTAGCCTATTCCTGTAACAATGGTGAAGTCTACGTATTCAATATCGTAGCACTAAGAGAGTTAATTGTCTTAGCACAATATTACATGTGAAACGGATTCACACAATTCATGTGCTAGCCTGATTCAAACGGTAATCGGTAAAGGCAAATCAAATCCGTTGAAGGTTGAGAGTTTACCAAAAATCCTATAAATATTATGACTGTTTGTTCCAAAGGGAATAAGAATAATAATAAAAGAAATATGCTAAACAAAAGACTTTGTTTTCATAATGAAGCCAAATCAAAAGGAGATACAAAAGTGGCGCTACCAGTCCAAATACATCTTACGGCCACAAATTTGAATTTCCAACATAGAGTTCTCCTTCTCATAAGAGTCCTCGAGCTTAGTCTGTAACTCAGTCCGGACAGAATCTTCAATAACGTCCAATACACTCGAAGTTTCACTTTTTAGCTTGGCTAGCTTTTCCTTCGCAGGCTCCAACTTCTCTAGTACCTATCTTCGAGAGTCTTCTGTATCGACTAATTCGCCCGCGAGAACGACGTGAGAATCTTTAGCATGCTTCAGGGCCTTCTCAAGATCAGCAATTTTCTTATCGACTGAAACCAAAGAGCTAAGCAATTTAGCCATGCTCTTGCCTTTTCTTAAGAGAACTGTTGCCATCTGCGTGATATAACTCTCCTACATCTGAAGTTCAGCCCTAAGGGACATCCGGGGGTCACGCCACAGCTTCAGCTAAGACTCCAGCCGATTAGCAACATATGAAGAAGCACCTATAACTTGTAGCTCCCCCAACTCTCGGAACTCACGCTCTAGCGTGGCTAAGTCTACTGTGAGATGATCAGCCAAATCTAGATATCCTTCCTCCCTGAGCATCATCATATGACGATCAAGAGACCGCCTGAATATATCAAAAGAATACCCTCGATCAAGGATCTTCTCAATTATTCCGCTCACAAAAGAAACAAAATGATCGAGATCCACACAGAAAATCTCCTTGCTTAGGTTAGTATCTATCAGCAAAGCCATGATAAGCTCATATGGAGAGGTGAGAAGATCTACAAAAAGAAAGGAGAAATATTATGTTCTGAAATAGCGGCTGGAAACTCAAACCAAGTTACAAAGCATAACTTCCTAATGCCAGGAGAGTGTAGGCGTATAAAACTGCTTATAGGTCCCTTAACACAGCTCGACATGATGATTCGACAAACCAACGAACCATCGGGCGATGTATCCAAGCATGATCGTTAGACCACAACATCGAAGCTAAGTGAGATGCGACGAAGCAGATTAACGAGGCGACGAGGTTAACGAACTCGAACACCGAAGCGTATTTACTACCAAATCAGGATCCGGACTGCCAAATCAGAGTCCAGATCAACAAATCAGAGTTCGGATAAACCGCGAAACTAGAAAATGACGAAACAACCAACACCTGGAGGGCTCGGTCAAAACCGAGCCACTCCTAGGTGGCTCGGTGGCCGAGTCGCCTGGGCCAAGCCCAGATCTGGGCTCAGATCTGAGCCCAGATCTGGTTCTAAATGCCTATAAATAGGCTTGGTGGCTCATTGTTTTGGAGGTTGGAATTTTTGAAGGCGAAGCTCTGCTGGATTGAGATCTAAACCTCGGAGTTTTTGAAGCTTTGAAGACTTGCACTTTTCAGATCTGGTTCTCGGCGATCATCCGCATCAAATAAGGTAGGAGTTCGAGAGGGATCGGATCTGAGATCTACACGGTTATCCTCCGGATCAAAACTTGGTTTTTGATCCCGAGAAGAGTATCGATTTCGCTTGGTCGATTTCGATTACTTCGGGCTATTATTTCCTTGGTGAAGTAATACCCCCGGCTGTTATTTCCTTCGTGAAATAGCACCCGTCATACCGTGTAGATCCGATCGGATCAAGATCACGCGGTGGTCCATGGATTAACCCCGGCGCAGGCGAAGAACCCACACAAGCAAGAGACCGCAAAACAGGATCTTGCAATTTGTTCAAAAAAGGAAAGTTGTAATATTTTTATTTTTTCTTTGATTTTGTTGTAACCGGATCTTATAAAAAGACCGGATCTTTTGTAACCGATAAATAGTTACTCAAGAGAACAATGACTTCAATGAAAATAACAATTTTTCCCGCGAACAATCTGGCGACCACAGTGGGAGCCACCGATCTCGCTGCCGAGATCGTTGCGCCGTAGCCGCGGATTTCAATCCCGGTCGAGGAGGAGGTCGAGTATGAATTCGACCAACAAAAGTTCGAGGAGTATCTATCATCCTCGTCCGGATCCACCTCCCCCCGCAAGTCCAAGAAGTTCTCCTCCAGGAGAAAAGTTCGTTGGTATAAAGAAGAAGAGAATACCAACAAAGATCTCACCCCGATCGATGCCGAAGTTGCATCGAGTGAAGTTCTGCCGACCTCCAACCAGGTCAAACCAGTTCCCGCCAATTCCTCCGCTGCTGAGGGCGTAGTGACTCTCTCAAAGAGAGCCCGCCAGAGGCGACGTCAACGCCTGGCGCGGCAATTCGCAAAGGCGATGGAGTCCATTGATGGAATCCGCTACGACGCGGATCTAAAGAAAAGAAGAGGCAAACAGCCTCAACAACCAATGAATGGCAGCTCCTCCAAGCCACTAACGAATGAATGGATCCGTGTCAAACGTAATCGTTCGACACTAGATGAGCGCATTCGCAAGCGTCGCGCACTGTCAGCGCAGGCACGGGCTCAAGTCCAAGAAGCCCGCAGAAGATTGCAGAAAGAAGTGGCCAAAAAGCCGCCACCAACCCGCCAAGTATGGAGGCCGAAGTGTGAAGCGACAACTTAGGCTAAGGAACAATCATTACAGCCTTCAAAACAAGTTCAACCTCCCGAACCATCTCGAAGAAGGAGGTTAGTTTTGGAGCGCTTCGGTCCACTTCCCAAAGCTCCAGTTCAAGAACGTTTGGGCCCGATAAAAAAGCCCCGAACGACTCAACATGACGGGGGTCCCGGTCACCCTCAACATGACAAGGCGTTCATGGCAACTACGCGCACCAGTTTGCGCATTGAAGTCCAGGAGCCCGTCGAGAACTCACGCCCATAAAGGCGTGTTTCGAGATGCGTGACTCTTGAAAGCCCAAAGAAGGCAGTTCGCCCTCAGAAGGAAGCGTTGTCGTTTGATGATGATAGCGTTATACCTGAGAAGTCGTGCCAACACACCATAGGTTACTCCGACCTTCAAACCGACGAGTTGTACTATTGTGTTGGGGGTACGAGTAAAACCAGGAAAAAGAGTCCTCGAAAACTAGAAACTCAGTGCCCTTGTTCCAAACTCATTCGAGCAGTATTGTCTGAGTGCAACTGCATCAAGACAGTCCCCGAAAGAATTTCGGTTTTCGAAAGGCTTAATACCAAAACACCAAAACCAAGACCTAGGCGTTTCCGACGAAGAAGAACGGTGGTTGAAGATGGAGAATTTCCGAGGGTCACCACTAATATGACCAGCAAAGGGACATCGACACGGGATAATCTCGAGTCGATTCCTGAGGCACCCCGGCGTATAACCTGTCTGCAGTCTGGAGCTATCATACGAGCGACTTATGGTAGGATTCGGACAAGACCACCTTCAGAAGATGAAGAATCCGATGCCTGCTCTGCGGTCGCATCAGATAATACCGTGTCCAGCGAAGGACAACCTCGCGAGTCACTTATGATAAGCGCAGAACAAGTGGCCAAGATGCTCGAAGAAGCCATGGCCAAACAACAGGAGAGCTTCAGGTTTGAAATGCAGATGGCCATGCAGAATATGAGAGAAATGCATGACCAACAAATCCAGGCACTGACAAACCAACAAGGCGAACCAAGTCGTCGTAACCAGGTTAATCAGGAACATGAGGACGCACATGCGGATGAAGCTCACAATGCCAATAATCCTCCCGTCAATGCAGGGGGTGGTAACGAGAATGCTAACGAAAATACGGGTGAAAATTTGAAGATTAAAAACATCGAGAGCAAAATCAATACGTTGATTTCCGCTCAAGAGATGAAGAAGACGGGCATTCCTTGTCCATACCCAAGAGAGTGGGAATCAATCCCGTATCCGGCGAAGTTCAATTTAATTAACTTTGCGCCGTTCGATGGGAAGGGTTCACCCACTCAGCATTTGATTTACTTCAAATCACACCTGGGGGTTATCTCTGGTAATGAGCCTCTGATGCTACGGTACTTCGTTGGCACTCTTCGTGGAGCCGCCTTCGATTGGTATCGCCACCTCAAGCCAGGAAGCGTGAATAGCTGGGACGACATGGAGACTAAATTCCTCACCAACTTTTTCGATGACGACACCGAGATATCCATCGGGTCGATGCTCGATGAGAAACAGAAAGACGGGGAATTAGTTGATACCTTCGTCAAAAGATTCCGGAATAAGACGATGAACTGTCGGGACCCGATCACGGAGGAGTTCATTCTCCAAACCTGCCACAACAACCTCGCATTGGACGTTTTGGAAGCAATGGGGACAGCACCATCCAAAACATGGAAGGATTTGAAGGTCCGAGGAGAGCAAGCCGAAAGATTCCTCAGAAGGAAGAAGGCAGAGAGAGGCCAGCAAGCGACGAATGCTCCAACACAGAATTTCAACCCACGAGGGAAAGGTAAGGCACATGCTAATGCAGTTGATGCTAATCAAACTTTCCAATTGTAACCTCAGCAACAGCCGCAGCAACAAGCACTACAGCAGTCGCAGTCGCAATGGCGACAACGGCCTCAGAAGCAGAAATCTTCGAAGCCAAGATTTCCTAAGGTGTACTCCTTCAAAGATGACGAAGTTCCCGTTATCTTTAAGTACCTGTTGGAGAATAACAAAATCCAGCTGCCGGCGATCGTGGATCAAGAAGGAGCTAACAAGGTAACGGATCCGAAGTATTGCGCATACCATAGAGCGGTCCATCACCCTACAAGGTCATGCTATCATCTCAAGGATAAAATCTAGGCGTTAATTGATGTGGGCGTCATAACCCCGAAGCCGCCCAAGAATGTAGGAGCAAATGCAGTATCAATTAGCTTTGGATCAGTACCCACGGCATGGTTTGAACCAAAACGCATCACCAAAGTGGGAATGAAGACAATAAACGACGACCCATACGGACAGCGCCAAAAAGGACTTGTGCCACACATGGCCCCAAACGGCGAAATCCTCTGGGTCCATCCTGATCTTATTGAAGACGATCAGTGGGCAACTTCCTCGACCAGAAAGGGTAAAGGCAAGTCCTGCAATGCTACTTTTGCGATCTTCGAAGAGGATGGTGATGAAGCTACTACCTTCCCGCTCTCCGAAGAAGAACAAGAAGTTTTTGCCACTAGAAGCGGAAATGAGTATCACTTCAAATATCCATTACCTAGCGATCAGTTAGCTGAGTAGGGGGTGACCAAACTGGGACCAGCCAAAACTCTCACGGAATTAGGTGTGATTGCGACTCCTAGACCAGTTGAAGACGCTCGATGAAAGCCGGTTGATAAACAGAAAGAAAAGAGGCCCCAGGAGGTTCAGAATCCGAAGTAGTCTCGTTTTAATCGTCCGATTGGAAGAGATAAACCGAAGAGCTCAAACACTACGCGCATCTTCGATATTATGGCTCAACTAGCTAATATTCCGGCGCGAATAACATTGTATGAGTTGCTACGGTTGTCTAAGAAAACCAGGGAAGCCTTGCAAGAAGCCTTGGCCAATTCGGAAGCGTTCCTTACTCAGATCAAGCCGGTACCTGAAGGGTCAGAACCGTTAATTCAACACTGCAATATAGCGGCTAAGAACCTTCCCTGCATCACCTTCACCAAAGAGGATATGCAGACGAAGAATTCGAACCATGATCGACCCCTATATTTCATTGGGTACATTGGCTCCAGCGAAGTCAACCGAATCCAAGTGGATCTGGGTTCTGCTGTCAGTATTATGCCGCTCCGCTTGATGCATAGGCTCGGCATTCCAACTAGCAAATTGGCGGCCACAGGCACTGTTATCTATGGATTCAATACTAGCGGGTCAAGACCCTTGGGTAAGATCCGGATAAAATGTCAAATGGGTGATTTGAAGACGGAAGTCACATGTTATGTGATTGATGCCGAGACTTCATATAACTTACTATTGGGTCGACCCTGGATCCATAGTAACGTTATAATCCCCTCCACTCTCCATCAGTGTTTGAAATATGTCGACACTGATGGTAAGGTTAGGACGGTGGTCACGGATAAGCAACCATTCAAAGGGTTTGAGAATTATTTCACTGATTCTCTCCTTTATGGAAACGAATCCGATACTGAACCATCGGCCCATGGCACGGACAGTGAAGAAGAAGCTGATACCGAAGCCGGATTTGATTACAATGGAGGTTTTGTTTTAAACGACATTGTACCCTTAGTAATCAATCTTGACGATGAACAATCGTCAGATGGTAGTTGTAACTGGCAACTTGCCAATAATGAAATAAATGATGATTTAGATTACTCACTGTCTCTTGATGATGTAATAAAGGGATTGTATGATAATCCCGATTTGTATATGCCGCTTCGATCGTCCTTGTAGGCGCATAAAACTGCTTATAGGTCCCTTAACACAGCTCGACATGGTGATTCGACAAACCAACGAACCATCGGGCGATGAATCCAAGAATGATCGTTAAACCACAACACTGAAGCCAAGTGAGACGCAACGAAGCGGATTAACGAGGCAACGAGGTTAACGAATCGCATGCAAACAACAGAATACTTCCAATCGCGTGCCTAATCAAGCTAACGGGTCGATGAATCAATGAATCATCTAACCGTAGAGTCCACCACATCAATCAAGATCGGGAACGGACTCGAACGAATCAAGATCAAATCAAGATCGGATCCGAACTCAAACTCGAACACCAAAGCGGATTTACTGCTAAATCAGGATCCGGACTGCCAAATCAGGATTCAGATCAACAAATCAGAGTCCAGATCAACAAATCAGAGTTCGGATAAACCGGAAAACAAAAAAAACCAACATTTGGAGGACTCGGCCA